>JANQAP020000393.1:194473-205255 GCA_026874005.2 Erythroxylum coriaceum
TGAGTAAGGTTGGATGCCGCGGTATGTCCCGCAAACACACGCCGTCGACCTAAGGGCGGGGTGTGGGGTCCAACAATTTCCCCACCACTATTACAGGTAATCAACGCAGAACCAGCTCTGTAACCACTGATTTATATGTAGTGCTAGCATTGTTATGGGTAAGCAATGTAAAACTAGCTTCGTAACCACTGATTTATATATAGTGTGTAGCATCATTATGTTTTTATTAGAAACCAATAATACTCGCTACGCTCGTTTAGCTCACCCTTTTTTTTCTGTTTTTAAATAAAACCTCCCAGGTGCACGCTCAGGGGCTTTAGTAGTAGGGACTCCACCTCGCGAGTAGTCAACTTCATCAAGTGCTGCTATGTAGACATTTTTATTTTTCCTTGTACATATTTTTGAGAACTATTGTATATATTTGAACATGTTTTGGAAAGTACATTTGTATAAAGAATGGAAGTGCATAAAGGTTTTTAAACGGAATGTATGGCTTTGTTTTAGCTTTTCAAAGTTTATTAATGTAACTATTTGAGACTACATATGAGTGGATTTGAAGTCTACAATTTGGAGTTGAGAAATTGATGTGATAATAGAAGTGTTTTGAACTTTTATAGGGACTTTGAAATTCTTAGGATGTCAAAATACAATCGTTGTGTTGTAGAAATTTTTAATAAACTGGAAAACAAAACTCTACTGTTTACATTTCTTATTGTGAATTGCATCTTTTCCTTAACAAGGGCAATAGGCTTAGCTTCACAGGAACTTTCCAGCTGACTCAGATATCGACTAGAGAGCAGCCGTGGAATGCCAGACAGGTCGCCTAATCATTACAGGATAGAGGCCTATCAGAGGGCTTCAACCTTGTGTCTTTATCTTTGTCAATTCCTTCTAACTCTTTCTTTCTCATAAGAGGCTTATTAGTAGCCGTGGAATGCCAGGCAAGTCGCCTAGTCATTATAAGATAGAGGCCTGTTAGGGGGTTTTAACCTTGTGTCTTTATCTTTGTCAATTCCTTCTAACTCTTTCTTTCTCATAAGAGGCTTATTAGCCTTGTCTTCTTCCTCACCTTGAATAATAAACAACTCCTGCATGTCCTTAAACAAAATTTCATGCATAATGTCTGAAATTGTAGAATTATTAATATTAATAAAATTAAAAGAATGATCATATTCACGGGGAAGTTTCATGGCATCAAATATTTCAAAAGTGACCTCTTTTTCTCCCACCCTAAGAACTAGTGTGCCATCACTAATAGTAATAATGGCTTTAGCTATAGGTAGGAAGGGTCAACCTAGAATTAAGATACTTATATCTTCATCAGTATCAAGTATTACGAAATCTACTAGGAAGGTGATCCTATCAAATTTAATGAGTACATCCACAATGATAACCCTAAGATATTTAACAGATCTATCGGCCAATTAAATACTCATCCTAGTGGGTTTGGGTTCCCCTAATCCCAATTTCTTAAATAATTTGTAGGGTATCAAATTAATCCTAGCTCCTAAATTAGCTAAAGCCTTTTCTACTGACAAATTACTAATAAAACAATGGATAGTAAAACACCCAGTATCTTGAAGCTTCTTAAGTAATTTGTTTTACAGGATCACCGAGCATTCCTTACTTAGTTTCACAGTAGCTAACCCCTCCAGTTTCCTCTTTTCAGATAGTAATTCCTTTAAGAATTTTGCGTACTTGGGCATATGCAAAACAGCTTCAGCAAAAGGTAAGTTGATATGAAGTTGTTTAAATAGTTCAAGAAATTTACGAAATTGCTTATCCATGTGATCTTTCTTCAACTTTGTTAGATATGGGATAATAGGTTGGAATTCTTTAATTTTTGGATATTGCATTACATCTTTAGCTTTCTCTTGACTCTTTTTGCCACTCTCTCCTCACTTTGGATCTTGCTATCAACTTACACTTCCTTTCTACTCCTAAAGTTGACTTCATTCATATAATTTTTAGGATTTGTCTAAGTGGTACTAGGAAAACTATCCTAAGGTCTTTCAAATAATATTTTTGCCAGTTGACTGACCTAAATCTATAAGTTAGGTGTAAAAGCCTCTATTCTTTGATTTCTTGTGTCTTATTCTTGAACAAATTTAGCCAACATATCTTTTAGAGTTGGCTTCTTAGCTTGAGGTGGTTATTGCTAAAATCGCAGTGGATGGTTATTCCTTGCCTGCCCTTGACTCCTCTAAGATAAATTAGGGGTGATTCCTCCATCCTAATTGTATGTATTATTTTATGGATTATTCTAGGGTCTGGGAGCATTGACAGGCACGTCATAACGCTAGTCAAAATAAAATACTAGACTACTACTGTAACAGTGGTGAGTCTAGGTCAATCCCACAGGGAGTGTTCGGTTAGCTTATGAAATAAAATTAATTGATGTTTAGGTAATGGGGGGGGTTTGGATTTAATAAGAAACAAAATAAAATAAACCTAATGAAAACAAATTAAAGAAAACATGCGAAAAATGATAAAAGTGGGGAATTCAGTAGGGATTCGATTTTTTGGTTCAATCTCAGCCTACACCCTAATTAAGCATAATTCATTTATTTATTGTTCTTTTATCTCTCTTAGCAATTATCGGTTGTAGGTTAACAACAAGCTCTGTTAATTCTTATTTTTCCTTAGATCCTAGTTAATTACGAAGCGCTCGTTAATTAACCCTAGCTATCGGGAAACTTAGAATAAGCTCTCTAATTTTATCCAGACAACTAATTTACGTATCAAAAAAATATATCAATCTAGGTAATAATCACACAAGGTCGGATTAATTAACCTATGTTATATTATCTTTAATGATTCAGAGTCATTAGTTGCTGCACATGAATCAGGAATACAACGATTACATATTGCATTCGATTCTAGCAATGGGTTTTCATGAAAAACGATTCAATAGAGCATTAAAATCATCATCATTCAAATATCCAATCAATCCATATAAGATAACAAAATCAATTTATAATAAGAGAAAGAAACAATAAAAATAGGAAAATACACTTACCCTGGGTCGTTGGCATTGATGTCACATTCAAATCGGTGTCGATGTTACCTTCCATGGGTCTCTCCCGAAAAATATTTAGACCCCCATTGATAACCCTACTGAAGACCCTTAGCTGCTCTCCTTTTGTTTCTGCCACAAGCTTCTCTCTGTTCTATGCTACTGCTCTATTATACTATTTTGTTTCACACAACTTTTGTGTTCTCTCCTCACTATTCACTGATGTGATGAATAATGTTTGTGTCTATGCTACTATTCACTCTTAAAACCCTCCCTGATGTGCGTTTAACGCAGTCCTTGTCTGTGTTTTCTTCCTTTAGCTGTGTGTTTTGCTGCTTGGTGTGGACTATTATGCTGTGTTTTTTAGGTCCTCCAAATGTCCAACGTGCTACATTTTGATGCTCCTTGGTGCTGTCCTCCTTAAAACCACGCCACCTTTTTATTTGTTTTTAACCCACGCATATACCAAGCCCTCCTACTAAACGTCTACGTTTTGGGCTGAATGGTGTTGTGCATTAAAAATTGATGTTGCATGGAGATGTCCCATCTATTGGCTTCCATCTTTATTTCACTATGATTCCAAGATGTTTTCCATTAAATTCACTCCATTAAATTCGTGTTATTGCATGCAAAAACATTAAATTTCCATGCACAGTAGTTGTGAGCTATATTGCTTCATCATCTTAATTTTCTTGTCTTTACTTGCTTTGATATTTATCATTTTTACTCCATGAAGACAAGTGAGTGTAATTCTTCAGAAAATGACCCAAATGTAGTGCTTTCAACTCACTTTAACTTCTTTGCTTCCAAATTATCCCTAAAATCACATATGAGTTAAAATGAGTATCTTAAACAATTTCATTAATCGTTAAGTGTTATGGAATAATTTTATAATCAAGTAAACACCTATCAAGCATTCACCATGTAATGAACATGTTTAGTCTATAGTGCTTGATAGTCTTCTCCTGAATGTCTTAGCCCGTACACCTCACACTATATAACTCAAAACTAATGACTCATAGTTAATCTATCAATTTTTCTATTCAAAACCTCAACCTAGTTTGCCAATTGTGCTATTGCATCTACTTCATATACCACCACTAGCTTATTAAGTCTTGCTCGAGAAGAGCCCTACTAATAGTTGTAATTCATCGCCATGTCTTTAATAAGGTCATGGGATGCTTCTACTGTCTTATTATTCAAAGTACCCCTAGCCGCTATATTTATCATCTACCTTGTAGTCTGATTTAGCATATCATAAAATGTCTGAATTTTCATCTGTAATGGTAGACTATAATGTGGGCATTTCCTTAACATCTCCTTGAACATCTCCCATATGTCGTATAATGCATCTTAATTAGCCTGAGAATAGGAGGAGATATCATTCCTCAGCTTGACAACCTTTGCTGGTGGAAAGTACTTTAAAAGATATTTCTCTACTACTTGATCCCACGTAGTAAGTGATATCTAGGCAAAGATTTTAACCATTGCTTTGCCTTACCCCTTATTGAAAATGGGAATAATCTCAATCTAATTGTGTCGTCATTGGCACCATTATTCTTGAAAGTATCATAAGTCTCCAAAACAAATTGTTGCACCATCTGAATGATACTTAGCTTAATTTTGAAATTATTAGCATTAACAGTCAGTCTGACAATGCTGGACTCTGCTCCTGTCAAGTTCAGTTTAGCGTAATTAAACATCATTTTTGGTTGGTCTGCCATAGTTCCTAATTCTTCATTATTAATATAACCTTCCAAGTCCTCTATTTATTTATCTAACTTGAACTCTATAAGTTAGGTTCGAAGGAGATTTCTATGAGTTGTTTTATCAATCTTTAGATCTTTGTCTACTAAGCTTAGTGGATTACTTCAGGTCATAAACTAACCTTAAGATCTGTGAAAGACAAGAAAACCAAGGATTTACTAAAATAAATAAATTAATTAAAAAATAAAATAAAATAATAATGGCTATATTAATAAAATCTAGGCTTTCCTAATACTAAATTCCATGGCAATGATGCTAAAAACTCGATTGAATTTATTTACTTATAAAGATTTATAAGTTTTAACTACAAGTGCATAGTGTAATTATAGCTTGCGCTGACAAGTACAGTTCAACACCACGAGGACTGTAAATACTATTATTAACCCTCTTTCTATTATCTAACTGCTGAATCATGTTGTGAATTTACTTGAAAATTAAAAAAAACTAAACTAAAGTTGAAAAAATACTAAACTTAGATAAAGAAAATACTACGAATAGTCAATATCAAATAAGTAGTACCTAGATGATGAATCCCCCTAAGATATCTTAAATACTAACCTTTTATCATGCAATTAAATTATTGATTATTAGAACTTGGAAATTCCTATCTTATGTTAATATCTTTCGCAAGACTATTAACAACTAACCTCGGTTGATTGACTGAAATCTCATTAAAATTGCATTATTGATTTGTGAATTTCACTATTAGGATTGACCTAATCTTAGAGGATTTATGTCAACCTATCTCTAAGTTTATGTGTAACTCCTTCCAAGTATGGTAGATCTATTCACATGAAAGCATTTCTTAACCTTAATCATATGAAATCAAACATTGGACTAATATTCCAGATATATTAGTTCAAGAATACAACGCGTAATTAAATCATAATAAATCAATCAATAAAATTGCATTGAATAAAAGATTATATCATATTGTCATCACAACTTAGGATTCATCACACCCAGGAACTAAAAAATTTAGTTCCTAAACATAGAAAATAAATATAATAACAAATATTTAGAGGAACAAATAGAAATGAAAGAATTCATATTCTATATCTCCCTTTTGTCTCCAATGAGTCTCCTTGCAATTTGGATTAAAGGATGCTTTTATCGAATCTTTGACGTAATCTTCATGTTTTCCTTGCCCTCTGTTCAAAACTATCTCTTCTTTGTGTTTCTTATGACTAAAAAATGCTTCTAATCTGCCTCCTTTCATGTAGCCTTTAATAATATCCTTTTATAGTAAAAACTAGGATTTCTGGGATATACACAGTCACTTACATGACCGTGTATCTTCAAAAATACCTCCATGTGTGACTTTACACAATCATAGAGACTTAGACGGGCAATATACACCATCGTGTATCCTAACATACTCGGGCGTGTAACTCCACATAGACACGAATTGTCTTATTGAAGCTCCAAAAGTTTAAAGTGACTTACACATTCAATGTACACGGCTATGTAAGTCCAAAATTGCTCCAAATCTTCCATTCCATGCTATAATTTCACCATAATACATCTCCTTTTGGTCTATGAAGGCAATTACGACCTACAAACACACTTAAAGTGAAAAAGTAGAAAAAATGTTAGAAAACTATTAAATAACAAGCAAAACACACTAAATATGAGTTTATAAATATTGTCAATTAATTGTCTATCAGTTCACAACTTTGACCACACTGACTTAACCACTTTGTTTATAGTTTTTTCTTCTAAATAAGACTACTTTCTAAGTTTATTTTATTTGTCATAAATCTAAATCTATAGTCAGTTTTATTAGTCAATAATTTGACATGAAGGATCTTGGACTCAATTCTTTGGCTTTAAAAATTTATCTGACTAGCCTAGATATCACTTGAAATAAGCCAAATACACTAGTGAGCTTTTTTCTTATGCATGTTACATATTCTAAAATGAACATTCTCTTGTAAAATATAATTTCCATTGTTCTATTAGTGATAGTACTCAAATTAATGATACAACTCTCTACCAAAATTTAGTTGGCGTTCTTATTGTTCTCACAATCACTTTACTGGACATTTGCACTTTATATTGTTAATGTACTATCCTTATGTTTTTGTTTTACCCATCATCCATTGTTTTAAATAGACCTTATTTTATGGTCTTCTCTTTTTTAGACATTGGTATCTTATTTTGAGAGTTTATTTTAACGTTAAGCAAATTGATGATTCTACTGGTTGACATTCTACTAATACTTTTTACTTCTTTTTTAGTGAGTTATTATATCTTTTAATGAAGTAAAAAGCAAACAATTTCCTTTCGCTCTAATATTGAGACCAAACATTGAGTCATTTTCAATACTATCTCTAACCTTATTTGACTATAAGTTGATTACTTCAAAATAATGGCATCTCATCTGTGTCAACTATTGCCCCCTATTATCATAATCGTAATATCGTATAAATTGCTTATAATGATATAAATTAAGCATATAGAAAATACTTATCACTTTATAAGCTATTATAGTTTAAGATACCATCCAAGTTACTATTATTTTATCTAAAGGTTAAATTGTCAATACCCCCACTAAATCTTACTCACCCGGTTAGTTTCATACTCTCCTTTCAAACTCCAGCTAATCGATGTTTATCCATCGTTTGTGGAGCAAATAATCCTTTCATAAGAACCTGCCTCTGAAGATTAAACATCTCTTTGCAAGTTACTCCGAGTTGCGTTCACAATTTGTCAACGCTTAGTGGAAAGCAATCTGCTCTTTATCTTTTGCTTAGTGCAAAGCAAACCAGGGATAGATCAATTGGCTTCAGTTAGATATATCGGATCATCTTTTTCTGGTAGCCAATGTTTTTTAAGTGACCACAAATCACGTTATAGCGAGGAACAATTGTTTATACTTACCTATGAGATAAATGTACTCGTCTGAAGGCCCATTGTGAATTATCCTCCTGATGCACCTACATATCGTGTTTGAGCAATGCAAATGTAGTACTTCTTTCTCTAATAGATGCTATTAACAAATTCACTTTATATCAGGTTGCTTAGCTTACACGAAAACCACTGATTTTATCCCTGGATGGTGACTGTTAATTCTCCAGATGGAACTTCAACATATCTAAACATAGTCCCAATCATGGTATCAGAAATCCTAGACATTTCAAAAGAAACATAAAAATTCTATTGAAACTACACACGTTGAGCATTGTTTCTGAGACTCAGGCTCGCAACAGTAACATTCCCATTTTGTTTTGGGAACAATCTCCTGGACTCAGATCAGAAATTCAGTGTTTGAACGCTTTAGTGGGAAATTCTAAAGTCCAGAGTTTTCTATCTGAACTATTACCACCCCTTCACGTACAATGCTAACGTTTGCTTGCATCGATTACTTGGATTATGATCTAAAGACGTATTCTTGACAATGAAACCGACAAGCAACTTGCTTGTGATGAAGGTATTATAACATGAAAAATAATGATTTTAGGTGTGAGTTTATCTTAGATAAATTTTAATTAGGCAAGTGAAAGTTGGTGACTTCCATCCAACTGTTTTCCCCTTGCTTCACTCCATTTCACCTGACTATAGTCATATGGAGAGATGACAAGCAGATCTCTTTTATTTAATTTTGCATATATTGTCATTAGTTGTTTTAACACTCTAATTCGTTTAAAAATTTGATTGATTACTTGATCTGCTGCATACATCTGTTATTCCAGAGAAATGAAAGAGTTCACATCATTGAATAGATACTAGAGGCTCACAATTGTTAAAACTTATTCAACAGGAATATTTAAGTTTGATAATACGAGTCAAATCTTGGAAACAGAATATGGTGACGTCAAGCAACTAACTGTGGAATTTTCAAAAATTGGTGACACCACTTTGGTATATAAGTAGCCTTAACTCGTCCATGTTTCCCTCAGTGAATCCTTTCACCTACAGTCTTCAACAATGGCAAATTCCTTAACAATTAGAATCTCTGGCTTGGAAGTAGCTATTGTCTGTATCTTCCTTTTCTGGTGCAACATAGGTGTGTGAAAAGAGGAACAAGGTTTCCCAGAAATTATTGAAAACTTGTGTGTTTAGTTATAATTAGTAAGTGTTGATAATCGTATGTGGCTTATACAGGGAAAGGTGCCCAAGGTGCAGCCGATGTAGGCACAGTCCATGATCGAGTGAGTCGTGCAGCAGTTGATACCGCCGGTCATGTGGTCAAAGCAGTGCTATGTTTCAGTGATAATTATGTATGCGGAATCTTAAATAGGAAAACCTGAAAGATACTTGAGACATTGATTAACATGTAACTTTTTCACTTGGCAAGTCTCAGATATACAACAGCTGCAGAGAGGCCTATAGGCTGAACGAGACTGGAAACCTGAATGTGTCTGCTGAATATGTTGACGACTTCTGCAATGGAACGTGCCTTTCGGAGATTTATTCGGTTCTGAATTGCATAGAAGGCATTATGGAAAACTTTGAGTTCTACAACAATGCCACCATAAATGTTATCAGAGATACAATAAAAGCAGGATGTGGTTTTGGAAGTCGAAGAGGTATGACTGGCTTGGCTTGGCTTGGCTTGGCTTGTGTTGGCTATTATTATTACCAAGATCTCAATATCTCATTCCTTCCTGCAGGCAATTTCAACGTAACTGAGCTCCTTCCCAATGAAACCAGTAGAGCGAACAATGCCAAGATGCAGCAGATTCCATTTGGATTAAGCTTAATAATAATTATGGCAGTAGCAGGACCAGCTTTGCTCCTTTGACTAGATATTGGATTAATGATTTTAATGTGATTTCTTATACAGTGGTTATTATTCTGATATCAAGAGTTCTTTTCTCAAATCAAGTGGTGTATTACATTTTTATCATATATATAATTTATTTCTATAATATTTATGTTTCTAATATTAAGAAATGTAAACAAAATCAACAAGGGGAGTTCAATTGCATTAGTTGAAACATTGACTTGTATAAAAATAATTAAAAAAAGACTTAAATTAAATAAGAAATTGAAATTTTCAGCTATATAAATAAGCGTCCATATAGTCAAATATAAGATCAGTGTCCACTTAATTCTTAACAAGAGAACATGTTCTATTTTTAAAATTTTCTTCACGTTTTATATATATATAAAGACAAAATTTCGTACCAGAGAAAGATAAGGAGTGGTTTTCTTTATGAAACTTGTCTACATGTTGTAGAGAAGTGAGAAATATTAGATTGTCGGTGATTTGTATATAAGTTATTTTTCGAATTTGAAACAATTTTTTTAGAATTTGTGATGGAGGTGTTGGAATGATTGAATTTGTTATGTAATTTGAACTGATTTAATTTGTATGGAAATGATTGAAGGTATTCTAATCCCTAGATTTTTCGTTACGTAAACTAGAATGATTGGAGGCGTGCCTTCTTTTCATTGATGCTTTCATTTGCAAAATATACAAAAGGCAAGGAACCAGTATTTGAAAAATCATCTAGCAAAACTGTTCAAACCAAAAGTTGAAATATTTACAAAAATCAAGTGTGCATATGATTGAACCATATTACTTTGCCTTTAATAAGACAAGAACTTGAATGTGACATGGTTTAACATAATAGGTTTACACTACAACAAACGAATGATTTAGCGACGCTTTCTTTTGCGACGAAAAGAAAATCGTCACAAAAAGTGAACATATTGCGACGATTTAAACAAGTCGTCATTAAAACTAAGCATTTACCAATCAAACACAAAAGCGTGACAAAAGAGAAAACATTTGCGATGTATACCAAAAATTGTTGCCAAATGCTAAATATTTAGTGACGATTAAGAAAAATCGTCACAAAATGATGCACAATGGGTGGCAATTTTAGATGTTCGTCGCTAAATAAGCTTATGGCGATGCTTTCAAAAAACGTCACCATAGGGTTTTTCATATCCTATTGCAACAACTTTTACGCTATAGCTAAACTTGTAGAGGATACAGTGAATGAGTCACTAGATTTAGTACCTAAAACACAATCAGTATAGAACTT
>JANQAP020000399.1:45840-67664 GCA_026874005.2 Erythroxylum coriaceum
GAAACTTAGGTCTCATAAGAGAGAGACACCATTGTAAAACAAAACCCTAGCTACCATCCGAGAGAAGTGCGTGCGGCATTCGGAAAGAGTTTCAAGACATGCTAGCACACGATAGCCGCAGCCCAGATCGTGCATACTCGTGTGGATACTGGTAGAGGACATTCGCATGTAGCAGTGTCTACAAATCTGAAAAATAACTACCAATCTGTGTCAAGAAAAAGGTATTTTTTGCGCATCTTATATATTTTCGGTTATACATCGTGTTGTGTTATGGTCTCTTCCGCAACGTATTGTGAATACTCGAGCCATACGCGATCCAACAACTTCTCCTCAATAAGACCATAGACATCTGAATGCACCAACTCCAATAGCTCCAACTTCCTTTTAGATCTTCTCTTAAAAGAGACTCTATGTTGCTTTCCAACTAGCCAATGATCGCAAGGATTAAGCAGTTGTGAGTTCTTAACTGGGATAAGATATTTTTTAGCCAGTAACTTTAATCCCTTTTCACTAATGTGTCTAATCATAGATGCCATAAATTTGGTGAAGTTTTCTCTTCGGCTGTGTATACTTCTCCATCACTACATGCCTTTAAGTGTGTTTTATATAGCGAGCAACATAACTGTCCTCAGGCAACATCATTGCTCCTTTGGATAGTTTCCACTTTCTGTCTCCAAAAGTGTAACACATTCGTTGATAACAAATTCAACCTTAGATCGAGAATATGTAATACATGTCTTAAGGTTAGTAAGCATCCAAAGTTTGCCTGAATTCGGATATCACCTATACCGACTATCTTGGCAAAACTTTGGTTTCCCATCTTTGCACTTTCAAAATCTCTGCTCTTATAGTTTGAGAAGTGCTCCACATTTAGAACATAATGATAAGATGCTTTCGTATCAATCAATCATTCGGAATCATAATTGTTGACATAGAAGCATTCACTAGTTGTACAAACCAGTGACACCTCATTATCTATGGTTGAAGCAGTTGTAGCTATACACATCATCATCATTTGTAGCTATACACATCATCATCATCATCATCATTCTAATGATCTTGCCTTTTCTAATCCCTCTTCCACTTATAGTAGAATCTTTTAATGTATCATGGCTTATCACAATAGTGGCATGTCTTTATGTCATTGTCACCTTTGGACTTTGAACAATTATTAGACTTGTCATGACCACTGGGACCCCTACTCTTGTTCCTCCCTCTACTTTCTGTCATAAAAATCTACACATTATCAATTCCAGCCTTCTTTCTTTTGATTTCTTCATTAAAAATACCCTTTTTGATTACATCCAAAAAGAGCACACCTTAAGGAGCTGAGTTGCTAATCGTTACCGCCAGCATTTCCCAGCTATCCAGTAACAAACTTAACAGGAACAAAGCTTGAAGCTCATCAACAAGAATGATCTTCGTTGTTGTAAGTTTGTTGATTATGTATTGGAAATCACTTAGGTGCTCTAAAACTAATTTCCTAGCCTTTAACTTGAAATTCACAAGCCTTTTAATTAGAGAGGTCTTGTTATGAGCAATCTTCCTTTCATACAAACCTTCTAGCTTCTTTCATAACTCAAAAGGATCCGCTTGTTGAGACATATGGTTTAATATGCCAATATCAATCTATTATTTGATAATGCCCAAAATTTTCTGCTTCATCTTTTCCCATTCTTTGTCTAAAATCTTTTCAGGTTTTAAAGGAACATCATCCTTCACATATGTTTCCAAATCAATAGGATCAAAGAGATCCTTTCAATACAAAAGATCCTCCATTATGGGCCTCTATATCGACTAATTTGATGATGTTAACTTGACTATGGAGTTGTTCCACCTTCCATTACGATGACTCAGATACCACTTGTTGGGAGACAAATACACAACTCTCTAAAAATGAACTAAATATTAAAGACAAAAAAACTCTCCTTATTGCAGCAGCAAAAAATATGAGAAAAAAATAGATAATGAAACAAACACTAAGATTTAATATGAAAAACTCTCTAATGTAGAGGAAAAAACTATGGGATAAATCAACAAATAAATCTACTAAACTCAACAAGGATTTACAGAAAAAGTTGATCTCTCCCCTTACAACAACAAGTTGCCTGACAAAGTTTCAGGATTGAAATCAAAGTTGATATCATAATCAACAAACCCTCAAACCAATCCCTAGAAAAATCAAACAAGGATGAGAATATAACCCTTTTTGCCCTCTCTTTGTTTTTCCTCACTTTTGGACGTTGTGATCGCACTTTTTATCTTATATTTGCAGAAAGACTCAAATAAGCTATTTATAGGCACCTCTTGCTTGATAGCTAAGTCAAAATCTTAACTAAACTCAACTAGCTAGATCACATCTTATCCTGATAAGATTAAATCACATTATCCAATAAAATGACATCCTCATCTAAATAGGACTCTATTTGATAGGATTTATCTACATCACAACTAACAAGATAAAAGATTACATCTATCTAGGAATGTTACATCCATATCTACGAAGATCTTCACTATATTTATATGATCCTCCATATGGTCTTTATCTTTTAAAGCTGATGTCTATCTACTGTGATCTTATCGGCTATATCATCCAAGATCTCAAAATAGGGTTGGACACTCAACAAAAAGGCTAATCTAAGCTCGATCTTATCTAGTTTGGTTTAAAGTCAATAAATTTTATTCCAATTGATCAGATTTCGTATTAAGTTTAAATTTTTGAAAAAAATGTGGACTTCAGACTAAACTTTTAGTTGAAATTCACGGTCTAGCCTAATCGAAGCTGAAACTTTTTACATTAAAAAAATAATGTCATTTTGTATAATAATAAATAAAAAGGAAAAATGGATTATTCTTGTCTCTTCCCATTCCTCACCAATTAGCCAATGTATTAGAGGTTATAGACATATAAAAGGTAACTTTCTTCTGAGGTGTTTTTAATTTGTTTTCTTTTTCATACTGGAGCATAGATCAACCATTAGATTTGTATATCTCTACTTTTATGTAATCATCAAAACATTATGCTTTGTTTCTTGTTTATGAAAGTTCTATTTAAAATAAAGTTGATTTTTAGAATTTTGTAACAACTTTGAGAGACTTGTAGAATAGTTAAATCTTAATCAATTAAGGTAATTAATTTCTTAAAAATATTTATAAGTTTATATTCAAATAAATAAAATATTGGGTTATTTAGAATTACCTAAAGAGAGTTGAAACAAAAATAGACTAGTCGATTTTTTTTTATCATACAAACTTTATTATATCATTGAGAATATTTCCCTCTTTGTATTCTAAAATTAAGTAGTTTTAAGTTAGTTACTTTAGAATTTTTCATTGGCAGTATAAATAATCATGAGACATTTTATTTTGAAAATGAGATGTGAGAATAGAAGTTTTATTGCAATAATTTTTTTGTTTCATTGTTTATATAAGTGCGTAAGTGTTTGTGAGATTCTAATTTTTCTAACGAAGTGATATCATAGTTAACTATGAGATTAAAAGTAGCTTCCATGTCTTTCCACTATCCACAACTCATCAAACTCAATTATGAGAATTGGACACTTAAGATGAAGGCTGTTCTTGATTCATAAGGCATATAAAATGTAGCCAAAGAAGGTTATGTAGAGCCTCAAGATGAGGTAAGCCTAACATTCAAGTAGAAAAAGAAGCCTTGGGAAAGCAAAAGAAGAAAGATCAAAGTATACTTAACATCATCCATTAAGGTTTGGATGAAAAAATTCTTAATAAAATAGCTAATGAAACTGCATGAAAGAAGGTGTGGGAAATTCTCCAAAATTAGTTAATGGGAGTTGGCAAGATGGAGAAGGTGTGACTTTAAACTCTAAAGGTTGAGGTTGAGGCACTCTTAATGAAGGATGATGAATTTATTTAAAAGAACTTTATAAGAATCCTAGGAGTAGTAAGTCATATGAAGAGACTTAGTAAAACTAAGTAAGATGGTCAAATTATGGAGAAGGCGTATGACCTCTCAACTTGAAATTCAATTAAGTGGTAGTGCTTATTGAAGAAGCCAAAGATGTAAGCAATATGTCTATAGATATGCTAAGTGATTCTTCACTAGCTTATGAAGAAAAGATGAATTATGACAAGAAGGATGCACTAGCAAAACGAGCTTTACTAGAAAAGTTATCCTTAAAATCCAAAAATAATTATATAGATAGACTTGATTACAGACAAGTTTGTAGACATGTATAAAGACAAGAGAGAGGAAGACATGAACAAGAATATTCTACTGAAAAACAACCTCAAAATTTTCAACTTTGTTAAAGAAAAGGAAGAGGAAGAGGCATTTTTTGGTTGAAATAATATAAAAAATGAAAAAACTCAAGTTGAATGTTATTCGTGTGACAAATATGACTATTATTCTTAGGAGTATTTTTCTAAGAATGAAGATGAAGCAAAATTTGTAAAAGTCAATGAAGATGCAATAGAGGAAACTTTACTATTTATGATAAATGATGAAACAAAAGGTAAGAAAAACACATGATACTTTGGTAATGTAGCTAACAATCATATACAAGTGATAAAAGTAAATATTTTGAATTAGTTACTAAAGTGACATGAATTGCACATTTTAGTGATAATAAAGTTGTGGAGATCAAAGGTAAAGATGTAATTTTTCTTAAGATAAAAATAGGGGGTCATAAGCTTCTCTCTAATGTTTATTTTATTCAAAAATTAAAGAATATTGTTGTCAAGATGATGATGACTAATAATAAATGTTTCTGTTGAACTTGCACACTACGAGGCCATCTGTTTTAAGATTGGTATTAGTGATCATTTATGGATATGGCATATGAGGTATCAACATGGATTTTAATGCATTCAAAACTTTGGGAGATAAGAAGATGGTAATAGGCATTTCAAGTATAGATCATTGTGAACAACAATGTGAGGGATGCTTGTTTGAATATTTAAGGGAAAGCTTTCCAAACAAGTCATTTTCAAAAGCTAGCAAACTGCTCTAACTTATTCGTACATATGTTTAGGTCAAATCATTCCTCCAAATTTTATTAAAAGATCTTACTTTATTCTCTTTATTGATGCTTATAGTAGAAGGAAGTAGGTTAAAATTTTGAAGTACAAGTCTCAATCATTGATGCTTTTAAAAAGTTTAAAGCTTTAGTTGAAAAAAAGTAATTTTGAGAATAAAATTTTTAAGAATTGTTAAAGGTGTAGAATTTACTGCAAATGAATTTAAGAGCTTTTAGAAGCTACAAGGAATTTGTTATCTTTTACAGTGCCTAAATGTCTCTAAAAACGGAGAAGCTAAGAGAAAGAACCTAATAATCCTAAATATAATGAGAACCATATCGAAAGACACATGATGTCTAAGGAGTTTTGGGTTGAATTTATTGTACGTGTGGTTATCTTTTAAATTATAGCCATTTAAAGATCTTGAAAGATGTCACTCTATAATAAGAATTGAGTGGAATAAAGAATTTTTGCATCACACTTGAATGTGTTTGGCTCTACTGCACTTGTGTATACATCAGAACAAGAAATGCCAAATTTGATGATCAAAGTAAGAGATTTATTTTTATTGGATAACACAAAAATTCAAAAGGTAACAGGTTGTTCAATTGAAGTGATAGAAAGATTATTATTAATGGAGATATTGAATTTAATGAAGAAGCATCTTAAGATAGGGATGATAAGAGGACCTAAGCTTAACTCGAAGTTAAAGGGTATAGCTTAAGTTAACAAAGCTTTAAGCTGGGCTTAGACTTTTTTAAAATAATTTTAAGCTTTAAACTAAGTTCAAGGCATTGGACTAGGCACAGGCTCGAGTTTAGGCTATGAACTTCTTTCATATACAAAATAATATCATTTTATATATTGATGAATAGTTGTTTTTAGGCTAAAAGCTTTAGACTTGATTAGGATTTGGAATGCTTGAAGTTGGATGAAGTTTGAGATCAAAGCAAATATTTTGGCTTGATTGGTGTTTAAGTCTAGCTCAAACTCAACCAAACTTTTGATCAAGCTCCATTCTCTATTTGAGATTGGAGCTCTCAAGTGAAGGGATCTTATTACTTACTTCCATATTTTGAAGATGAAAAAGAAAAGGAGGTTGGTCAAGAAGTTGAGAATGATTTTTCTCCACCAACTTCACCAAACCCATTATTTTGGCATCATCTTTCACAACTTCAACAATAAGCTTAAGGTCTTAAAGATATCAAAGACTTGAGAAATTTTATGATAATCCTAACTTGTTTTGTTTACTTGTAGATATTAAGTCTTAACATTTTGAAGACAATAGTAAGAATGAGAAGTGGATTTAGGCAAGGAATGAAGAAGTTCGTTCCATCGGAAAAAGTGAAATATGTGAACTTACTTTTCATTTAAGAGGTTATTGTGTCATTAGAGTCAAATATATGTACAAAATAAAGAAAAATACTAAAGGTAGAGTAGAGAGATATAAGGAAGACTTATTGTTAAAGGGACTAGGAGCCAAAGGTGAAAGTTTTGAGTAACCATTTCCTTTTCCCCTCTATATTCTTGTCCATATATGTTTGCCCAATGCACCTTTTTTCACTTTTTGCTGAGATAGTTGCACTTGGATCAGAGTAATAGAGGCACAATATAAGAAAATATTTTTTTTCACTATGTTTTAGGCATCAAGTGTCCATTTGGGACTTTCTTGCTTAATAACAAACTTAGTCCCTTTGTTAAACATTGACATTCGGATCATTGGATGATCCATATGAAAGACATGTTGGTAGCCTCCAATGAGTTAGCCAGCTATGCGTATTCATCTGTGTTAGGACCAACGTCGCTACCAATTGAGATGTAAAGAACTGAACTTCATCAACGTCATTGGATGATCCATGTGAAAGACATGTCGTTAGCCTCCAAAGCGTCCGCCAGCTATAGGTATTCATCTATGTTAGGACCAACTTTCGCTACCAAATGAGATGTACAAAACTGAACTTTTTGGCTCCAACCATGAACTCAGCTCCTTCTCTCTTGCGATGAAGATGACTGAGTGACTGTTAGAAAATCAATATAAGATTTGATTTTATATACAGCAAAATAAATATGAAACTTTTTTAGCATTATTTTCCAAAGCTAAAATCACTAAGGATGTAGTGGGTCGAGTCGAGCTGGGGCCCCGAGGCTCAAGCCCAGCCATACCCTTGCTATTAAGGCCCTCAGACAGATCTGAGACAGCCTGGCCCAAGCCCGCACCTAACTCAGCTCAGCCTGAACTTTTTTAAAATTAAAATATAAAAACGACATTGTTTTCAACCAAACTACGTCGTCTTACTTATAAGAGTCGGGCCTCAGGTTAGAGCTCTGATTTTTTCCAGAGCCTGGTCAACCTGAGCTTAGTTCATTAACATTGGGCCTGAACCGGGCACGACCCAGTTGTCATCTCTAAAGATCACTTAACTTCTATAGCATGATCAATATATAAAATGTAATAAAGCATGAATGATAATTCATACCTTATTATGAAGCTTGATTATTTTTCTTGTCGTTCCCCTTAAACCATTTTAAAAATCGGCTTATCTCAACCACTATAACTGCAAAATTTTTCGACCTTTAACGGTATCTAAAAAATAAGTTGGGAGAGTTTTACAACTGCTATAAAGAAGGTTAGGCAAAGAGAGCTAACTCCATTAAAGCTTAAACTTATTATAACTTTGGACATTTTAGTAATTTAATTGAAATTAAATTCTAAAATCTATTAAATTTAATTAGAATTGTAATTAATTCTAATTAAATACTAATTATGTCAAAATAAAATTCAATATCTCGTACTAATCTTTATTTATTAAATATCTCATACTTAATCATAAAATTTTTCAAATTTTACAATCAAATCCAACTTGATTACAACATTTTTTTTCTTTTTAATATGTTCTTTGTATGTGATATATTAAGTTTTCAAATATGTTGACAATTGATATAAATTATAATAGGGTATAGAAATAACATAAAATAATAATTAATTTAGATAAATAAATAAATATGGATAAAACAATAGTAATAAAGTAGAGAAAATATACCAAATAAAATTTACATGAAAAGAAGGCAAAAAGACTTTTTTTTGTAACAAATTTATTGGAATACACAATATGTGGTAATCTATTTTTCTCAAACTCAAAAACTTATCTACAGCCAAAAAGTTTATTCTCTACATGTCAAATTTTCTAAGTTGGTTTGAAGTTAGTAAGTTGATATTGGGGGTGTTTGGTGGATAACATTTAAGCTATGATTAAAGAGTATTAGTTGTTTGACTATGTCAAACAGCTAGTATATTTGTTTAGTTAGGAGCTGCTTGGGTTGACTAATTCAACCCAGCCAGCTATTTTTTGAAAAGCTCCTCCAAGTAATGTTTTGACCTATCAGCTAATAAAAATCTTACTCAAAGACAATTATGCCCTCAAACTCATTTCTCGTCTTAAGCAACTGGTAGCCCTTAGGTTTTTCACTTTAAAAAGAGAAAGTTATGATTTGCGTGTAGATCTTCCAAAATCTCCTTAAGCCAACTTCTCTAAGTACCTAAAAATCATCGACTTGTCAATTATTATTATTATTTTGAAAAATATTATTATTATTGCTATTATTATTATTATATGTCTTATGTTTTTATTAGAATTATAAACTTAATTTCTATAAAATTAAATATCTAAAATTTAAATTCTTATAAAAATATTCAACGAAATAATATTTATGTTTTTATAATTTTTTTAAAGTTATGTCTTCATTGGTCTTTTTATACATGAACAGCTAATACTAAACATCTAATTTTACCAAACATCTCTAACAAACAGCTAATACGATTTGCTGGTCAAATCAACTGATATTAACAGCTATCAGCTAACAGCTGACAGAATTAGCTAACAGCTAATGTAATCAGCTAATTGTCAAACTGGGCCATTATGGAAATATAAATCCCTCACTGTGTAAAAAAACTTGGAAGATGTAGATAAGAAACATTATCCAATATAGTTTTGCTTTCGGGTACCTAAGATAATATGTCAACCTCTCATGTTACCTAACAATCCAACCTCCTTTCATTGCAAATGTTGAAAAAAAATTAAATGTAACCAAAGCACTGAAGCAGGGTATATTTATTTCACGGGACCTATTACTAAACGGAAACCAACTTTGTTTGTCCTATTAACAATAAATATGGCCATTGTCAAGTCCCAGATACAAAGCCACGTTTTAGTCCAATTCATGAATTACGAGTGCACTTCCAATGGATCCATCAGAGATTACCTGCAACGAGCCCGTAACACCCGCTGGACGTCTATTCCTCCGTCCGGAGATGGACATTATAATATACTGTGCAGTCGGGGTTAAAAACCGTATAGAGGTAGACTCCATTAAGTCCTTCGTTAAAAACTCTCTCATGCTGAAGCACCCTAGATTCTGCAGCCTACTGGTTCGTGACAAAAAAGGAGTTGAGCAATGGAAAAGAACTGAGATTGACATTGACAGACACATCATCGTCGTAGAACCCACCACCAAAGACATCGCAGACGACGACGGTAACTACCACCTTGACGTTTTAGAAAACAATGACGATGCGGAGAGAATAGTGAATGACTATCTGGCGGATTTATCCGTAAGTACTCCACTTAGTGAAGACAAGCCTTTGTGGGAACTGCATCTATTGCTGGAGCAAAACTGCATCATTTTAAGGATTCATCACGCTCTCGGCGACGGTATTTCTTTGATGTCGTTGTTCCTCGAGGCCTGCCGGAAAGCCGAAGACCCCACAGCGGTGCCTACGGCGGTCAGGGTGGGACGGAAGGGTTTGGGTTTAAGATGGAGTGGTGGTTATCGTTGGATAAGGGCATTGTTGGGTTTTTTGAAGATGGTTTTCTTCAGTTTTGTGTTCTGTATGGAGTTTGTCACGAGGGGCTTTTGGCTTCGTGATAGGAAAACGGTGATAAGCGGCGGTTCTGGGGTGGAGCTGTGGCCAAGAAAGATGGCCACAGCTAAGCTTTTGATCAAAGACATGAGAGTGGTGAAAGAGGCCCTTGTTAATGCGGTAAAGTACTTGGATTATTCTTGATATACGTAATCTATAAAGTACGTTAGAGAATATTTAAAACAAATAGTTTTTATTGAAGAAATCACGTGGCATTTTTATTGATTTCTTAACGTGGCAGACCATTAATGACGTTCTTTTTGGAGTGATATCTTCTGGGTTATCAAAATACTTGGATCACCAATCCCCTAATGGTAAATACTAAATACTTATCTAACACTTTCTTTAGGAACTTGTCCCATTACATGGTATTAAAATCCTAGAATCTGAATCTCCATTCTCTGATTGTCAGAACTGTCGGATGGACTTCGATTAACAGGATTGGCCATGGTCAATTTGAGAGAACAACCAGGTTTGCAGGTTTGTACTGAACAACTCTTTCTTTTGTTCTTCTCTATAACTTGAAATGTTAAAATTATGTGTGGAATGACCAGGACATGTCTGAATTGATGAAAAAGAATTCAAGATCAAGGTGGGGGAACAGGTTTGGAATGCTTCTCCTTCCCGTTTATTACCAGAAAGGGGGTGTTGATCCTCTCGAGTACGTGAAGAGAGCAAAGAAAATGATAGACAGAAAGAAAAGAAGTTTAGAGGCTCACTTTTCATACTATATTGGGTACCTAATAATGTCGTGGCTAGGATCAAAGGTGGAATCATTTGACTGAAAACAGTAGTAATTTTGACGTTAAATCTACAGAAACTAATGTAGTCTTGTTTACTGCAGGCAACTTGCATTCTTAATTACCGTGTCATTTGTCATACCTCGTTTACAATCTCGAATGTGGTTGGACCAAAAGAGGAAATCATTATAGGAGACAACCCCGTTACATTCTTAAGAGTCAATGTATCTTCCACACCCCATGTAAGGTTTCTGAATTCCAGCTTTTGTCTTATCGCCAAGATAATGTTGGGTCCACATGAACTTCAAAGTTCAAACCCCACTTTTTAGCATTTAGTGACACCTTATATTCTTTTTTTTGGTGGTTGAAATAGGCACTCATAATGCACATGGTGAGCTACGCAGGAAGAGCTGATCTGCAGATTTCAGTGGCTAAAGACATAATACCTGATCCTGAGTTTCTTGCGAAATGCTTTGAAGCTGCCTTGTTTGAAATGAAGGAAGCAGCTATTCGCTCTGCATTATCTAATTCTGTAATTCAATTTTCTGATTAGTAGTCGAATAAATTTATTGTACGAAGAAACATTTCATACGTTGATGTATTAATTATTGGTGGCAATGCCACCTTTTTTTTTTTTTTAAGCGTTACAATGGAACTCATTAAAGCTTGGCATAATTGTGACTCAGCTAAGTAAAGCTTTAAGACAGCTTTTATTTACACCTTTTAAAATATGGCGATAGAATTGTGTAGAAGTACAATTCACGGCCTTAATTGTTCTACATACAGGATAGTTTTGTATGTTTTATCTATTCTTATATTTAGCTTTGACATATTCTAGTTTCTATTTTATTATCTTTTTATAAATAAAAATAAAGAGACAATATATAGTGTATTAAAAAAATTGAGATAGGTTTCTCTAAATTTAGATTTTTTTATTAAATTTGTCTTTGTTAATTCTTTTCTTTCTTTATTTTCTCATTTCAACTTAATTAAATTTTAGGTGTTCTATATCTCAACGTCAATATGTGGTATCAAAGTTAACTTGTAGTACTCTAAAGAAAAAAGGACAACAAAGTTTGAAATAGAGAAGTTTAGCGCGAATAATTTCTCGTTATAAAAGATGAAGATGAAGACAATCTTAGCACAAGAAGAGTATTCGGAGGTTATAGTAGAAGACCAATGAAGATCATAAATGAAAACAAATGGAAGAAAATGAATGACAAGGCTATCACCAATCTACACTTGGGTTTAGCTAATGAAATCCTATTAAATGTAGGGGGGAAAAATTGCAAAAGGATATTTGGGGTACAATGACAAAACTGTATAATGCCAAGTCACTTTACAACAAAATCTTTTTTAAAAGAAGACTCTATACTCTTCGAACCTCAAAATCCACTTTAGTGACATATCACATTAATATTCTTAATACCCTATTTTCTAAGCTCTCTTAATTGGGCTACAAAATATATATAAATGAATGTGTATAACTTCTACTTTAGAGTTTATCAGATTCATATGATCAACTCCTTATCAATTTGACCATAGTATCTCTCAAACTATCTAGTCTTTGATGATGTTCTTGTTCTTATTTTAGAAGAAGAATAGAGACATAAGAATAAGAATGATAGATTATCAAATTCGCAACAAGCAGAGGCATTATCCACTGTGAGAGAAAGATCAACAAAATGTGGTTCTATTTAGAATCAAAATCATGGTAGGTCTAAATCAAGAAGCATAAAGAATGTTGCATATTACAATTATGGTATGAAATGACATCTAAAAGGAGTGTTGGAATAAGAAGAATGCATAGAAAAATGCAACGACCGCTTAAGGTAATGTCATGAGTACCTCAAATGATAGCAAATCCTTTATAGCGAGGCAACAACAGAAGGTTGAAATCATTTTGCTGATGTCTAGCTTTTGGATTCGGAGCCATATGGCATATAACCTCTTGAGGAGAATGGTTTGACCAACATAAACCACTCTTAGAAGGATTTGTATTTATGGGTGACGATCATGCCTTAAAGATTATTGGTATCAGTATCATTAAACTAAAAATGAGGGACAATATGATTCACACCATTCAGGTGATAAGACATGTGAAGGGCCTGAAAAAAATTCAGTGTCCTTAATACAACTTGATGATATCAAATGTAAAATATAAGTCAACTTGATGATATCAAATGTAAAATATAAGTTGAAAAAGGATCATGAAAATAGTCAAAGGCACACCTGTGGTGATAAAATCAGAAAAGTAGTTGTTAATTTGTATATACTTAAAGAGGACACACCATAAAAAGGAGAAATATCTATTGCATCAACAAGTTTGGCACCTTAGTCTTGGCTACATATCAGAAGCAAAGCTATTCTAGAACTGATTCATTCTAATGTTTGGCAAGCACTAGCTTCATCATTAGGAGATGTGAAATACTTTGCATCTTTCATTGATGATTACTCTAAGAGATATTGGGTATATCTAATCAAAAGGAAGGCAGATGTGTTTCTAGATTTTAAGAACTTCAAATTGCGGGTAGAATTTGAAACTAGGAAAATAATTAAGTTTCTACAATCAGATAATGGAGCTGAATACATTAGTGACAAGTTTGATGCATTTTGTAAACAAGAAAGCATTAAGAGGCAATTCACATACACACCACAACAGAATATAGTAGCAGAGCAAATAAACAAAATATTGTAAGGAAGAACAAGAGCAATGTTAAGGACTACATGTCTAGCCAAATTATTTTAAACAAGTAGTAAAAACTACTTGTTATGTGATAAATCAGTCTCTATCAATAGCAATTAGGATGAAGATACCAATGGAGATGTGGATTGGTAATCTTGCTAATTATCCATTCCTCCATATATTTGGAAGTTATGTATAAGCAATATATAATTTGTAATAAATGTCAAAGTTGGATCCAAAATTCAAAAAATACATTCTTTTAGAATACTCTAAAGGAATTGAGGGGTGTTTTTGTGGGATTTAGTTGCCCAGAAGGTAATAATTAACGGAGATGTCATATTTGTAGAAGATAAATTATAAGAAAAGGAAGAAAATCATACTTTATAGGAGAAACTAAAGACTACTGTAGTCAAGTTAAAGAAAGGCAAGAATAAGAAGGTCCAAATTCTTTAGAAGCTACACTGAAGTATAAAGAATAAGAACAAACTAAGTCCTCAATCCTAGAGGTCAGATTTTCAACTCGAGAAAGGAATGAATTAGCATTGCTTTCAAAATACATTATGAAAGGTAATATTACATATTTACTAACAAAGGATAAATAACCATCAACTTTCCATGAGGCTCTAAAAGGCTAAGATGCTTCTTTACGGATGAAAACAAGGCAAGAAGAATTTTAAGTCTTACAAAGTAGGACATGGGATCTTATTTTGCTACCATAAGGAAGGAAGACCATTAGTAAAAAATGGTTTTATAAGATCAAACAAGATGGCAATGCACAAATGGAGTGTTATCATGCAAGAATTGGTGGTGAAAGAATATGCTTAAGGAAAAGGTACTGACTTCAATAAAATATTTCCTCCTGTTGTTCAATTAACAATGGCTCAAGTAGTCTTGGCAATATGTGTTATATATAATTTACATTGAAAGCAGTTAGATGTCGAAACTACCTTTCTTCATAGAGAACTTGAAGAAGAAAGCTATATGCTCCATCCACAAGGGTTTGAAGAAAAAGAAAAAGAGAACTTAGTTTTCATATTTAACAAATCTTTATATGGTCTCAAACAAATACCGACGTGCTGATATAACAGATTTGATTCCTTTACCATGAGCCTTTTATACAACTACTCAATTCAGGTTTTTGTGTTTATTATGAGAGATTTGGTAATAATGATTTTATTATCTTGCTAATATATATTGATGACATGTTGATATCAGGACCAACATAGATTATATTAAAGAGTTGAAGGCATAGATGGCTAGAAAATTTGAAATAAAAGACTTGGGACCACAATCAAATTCTAGAGATGCAAATTTACTAAGGTAAAAATAATAGGAAGATTTGGCTTTCAAAAAAATTATTTGAAGAAAATCTTATAACGTTTTAATATGGGAGATTGTAAGTCAATTTCTGTACCTCTTCCTATTAATTTCAAGTTTTCTTTAAGTATGAGTCCTAGCAACAAAACAGAGAATTTGGAAATGTCTTGAGTACCATATGCATTAGCAATAGTTAGCTTAATATTTCCTATGATATTTATAAGACTAGACATTGTTCATATAATGAGAGTGGTTATTCGATACATGACAAATGCTAGTAAAGAGCATTTAAGTACTATAAAAAGAATCATGGGATATATTAAGGGTATTTTATATATTGCATTATGTTTTGAAGGATCAGACTTTATTGTTAAAGGCTATGTTCATTCAGATATTGTAGGTGATCTTGAAAAAGGCAAGTCTACCACTGGTTATGGTTTTACTCTTGTTAGAGGGGTTATAAACTGAGTTTTAAAATTGCAATTTATTATGATTACTTTTACGAAGGAGGCAGAATATATTATGGCTACATAAGCTAGCAAAGAGATGATTTGGTTACAAATGTTAGTATAGGATCTTGGACACATATAAAAAAAGGTTGCTCTATTTTGTGATAGCCAGAATGCTTTGCACTTGACGAAGAATTCATCATTTCATCTAAGAACAAAACACATTTGATTTCAATATCACTTTGTCATAAAAAAATTGTAAGAAGACAGTATAGATGTTTAGGAAATTTATACTAAATATAATCTAGCAGATATACTAAAAAAACTGATCAATACTAATAAATTTATATGGTGTCGATCGTCTATTAGCTTAGCAGCAAGATAAGCAATACGAATAAAAGTAAAGGATCACTATAGAAAAAAGTGCTAAAGTGCTGTAGGCATCATTAAATTTGTAACATTTTAAAATATGCTACTTAAAACTAATATAATGCAACGATTTTTAAAGCATGGCCTTTAATAATATTAATAGGCAAAGGTAATAGTAATTTGTTGTCATATATTTAAAAAGGCAACAAAAGTAAAATGTCACTGCTGTAAAATTTTATATAAACAACAATTAAATCCATTGCAATTTTAAACAATAATTAAGGGTGATAATAAGTAGCATCCAACTCAGACCCATTTGGGCCTAAGCCCCATATGAAATTTTTTATTTAAGCTCATGCCTAACCTGAGACTTTTATTCTAAACTTGAGCATAATCGAGCCTAACCAAACTCGATTAAATATATTATTTAACTTTTAAAAATAAAAATAAATTAATTTGTTTAAAATTTAAACTTTTAGGTTGGACCTGACAGTTTGAGTTTCAAATGAAATCTAAAAATATTAAAAAACTAAACATGGCTTGAAATCCAGTCAACTCGAGTCGAGTCAGGCCAAATCAAACTGGAATGGGCGAACTTTGTCATAACTAACATCAATTAAAGTATTGTTATTTTAAATTATATATCATATTATATTTATTTATTTATATATAACCAAGAAATAGTTTTATGCATATATTATATCCTTTATAATAGTTTAGGGAGAAAAAAAGTGGTATATAAAATAAGACTTATAAGGGGATTATAAGACTAATTATAAGGAACAAAGGATAAAGGTAAATATAATTTTTTAAGTGCCATCACATCATCACCATTGTCGATTGTTAGGCCTCTAGTCCCACCGTCAACATGCTCATCTTCTTCTCTGATAACTCCAAGCTCATCGGTGAACAACACCCTCAAGTTTAGCCAGGCATCTCTCGCTTCTCTTTATAATTTGATTTTATGATTTGTGTTTAAGTGGGTGTTGTGCTTTGGATTTTAGGGTTTGTGTCAACTTGTTTTCTCACCCATTTGATTGATGGAGGTTTTGATTATTCTTTTGATGAAATCAGGAGCTTTATTATTAACTTGTCAATTTTAAAAATCACTATTAGGAATTTGGAGATTCCTTTTGGATCTTACAAATCTTTGCTTTACTGCAGTATTTCTGATTCCAGTGTTATATCAAACTTGTACAATATCCATTAAATGCTTAACTTGACGAACTATTTTTGTTCTTTGGTGCTTGTATTGTACCTAGTGGGTGGTACTAGTCTATGAATGTATGCTTTTGTTACTTAACTATATAATTCAAGACTATTGTTTCATTTGTTCATAAAGGTCATTTTTTACAGAATATAATGTTTTTGCTCCCAGATATAATTATGTGATTAAACCTTCTTTTGTATTGATTAAAGCCTGCTTTGTAGATTATGCATTGCCTTCATTTGATGACTATATTGGATAAATCACTTCTCCTGTGGTTTTAACGGGATTCTTTCAGAAATTATTTCTACAGTTAAGACATGTAAACTGGTTTTATAATTTCAGTTGGAAGGGCCTTCAAAACTTTTTTTAGGTTAGGTAGATAATGTAATTTCTTTTAATTTCGAGAACATGAAGAAACTAAATTGACCTTTAAACAAAGCGTTGGTTATAGGGGAATTAAAAGAATTAAATAATAATAACTTACGACTTGAAAAAGATTGTAGAATATGCCAAAAACAAGTTGTAGAATATGCCAAAAATAGGGATGCTCTTCAAGTTCCTCATAGTTATGCATGCCAACCGTGAGGAACTAGATGCTCTTCCAGTTGGCTTAACTGATGGACCTATTGCTCACTTTAAGCTCTCATGGCTTGTTCAGCGCAATGATATTAAGGTTATTTTCTTATCTCTTCCTTTTCATAGAAAGTAACATGAAATCCGTGTATTCCAAATGTAAAATGATTCTCAAGTACTATGTCATTACCTTGGGTATTGTTAATCATGCATCACAATTCACTTTTGTTGCTATTTTCCTTCCAATTTGTATTATTGGTTGTTTGAGTGGATGTACTTAGCCTAATTGATGCCAAACTTTTTGAAGATAAAAGCATAATTTCATTAGTTATGATTAAATTTTATGTTTTACATTTTTCCAATGTAAATCTTTGTTTTGGGTGAAGTTGATATTTATTAAACTGAAAATATTTAGTGTAAATGTTCTTACATTTTTTTGCTTAGTATTTCATTTCATCTACATTTTTGCACCAATGTTATTGATTACGTCATTTGTAAAATCATGGAAATCCCACCAGCAACGAACTTAAGCTGATTTTAAATAACTTTACAGCACTCTTGGGTCTTCGTGTGGCAAGGTATACCAACACCTTCATAATTGCTTACTTATGGTATCAGTTAGTGTAAGCCTACAATAGAAACAAACTTCTACAGGTCATTCAACCAATTAAATTCTTCCTAATCAACAAATTAAAAATTGTATGTACAGGGCCATATTTCACTAATGGATGCTTTGAGTAAATTTTATTAAGATACTGTTAAGCAATAAGATATTATAATATGGAGTATATATTTATCAATTATGAGCATCTATTGCTTATATATGGAGAAGTTATAAGTGTAGAGTGAAGCGAAAGTATTTTAAACATTATACGACAGACGCAAAAAGAATGGTCAATCATCTCAACTATATAAGCAAAGAAGTCTTCAAAGAGCTCGTTATATTGGAACTACCCAGATGTGAAGATATGATAATTATTAGTACTTTTTACAAATTAGTTTCATAAAATCTAATTAATATAATTTTCAATATGTAGCGAATTGCTGAAACAAATATTCAAAATAGAAAACAAAAAACTGAAATGAACATAACTAGTTTTAAGAGCTTTGCAAGTATTTATGTTAAGTTGGTAAGTTCTTCAATAAGTTAAAATCTATAAAAAAAATTGATTAAATTTTCTAAATTATTTTTAAATTATAATTAACAATTGCTTCCATGGATAGCAAAATGAAAGAGAGGATAAAAACTCCACCCTCTAATGCTAAAAAGTATCTTGCAACTTATAAAAGAATGCCTGGAAAAGTGTACAAGAAATCTACTGAAGCTATAAAAGGAGGAAAATGTGAGTAATGTTTGTCTTGTGATAATTTTCTATATTGTTGCTACTTTTGTTGAGATGCCCAAATTTATTGCTTATTACATATTTTTTAATTCCATTTCATTTTTTATATTGTTGATTTGTTATTCTCGTCAAAATGAGTTATTTGTACTATAACTGGAATTATAGTAGGTTTTTTGTAATCATATATGGTACTTCCATTCATTAGTGTGACTGCAAATTTTCTTTTATAGGCTCATAATGAAGAAGTGCAAAAGGAAAATGATAGTCAAAAGTTTGATGAATTTATGGCTAATATAAGAGTGATTAGGAATATTCTATTCCTCCAAACGATACATATCAACATGAATAATATCAGGTGACAAATTTCTTTAATTCACTATTGTTGTACATTATCTTATTATCTTTTTTGTTGAGATTATTTGCTTATGTTCATGCTTTTTGAATTTGTTCATAAAAAGAATCGAATCATTGTGTTGTTAGTTTTTGAACTATATTATTTTTCTTGATTAAGTTAAGGTTACAATAGAGTAGTTAGTATTTCATTCTTTAGATATGTTAACCAACTTGTAAGCATAGTAGTTTTATAATTCTAATCTACTTCTTGTTTCTTTTTCTTTTATAGGAAGGAGATGATTAAGAGTGGATAAGGAGGTACTTGGTGAAGGATTTTCGAGTGCTTATATATATTGGTTTTGTTTAGTCTTTAGATTAATTCACTTATGTTCCATATGAAATGGAGGAAGATAATGTAGGTGAATATTTTAGCTAGTAATTTTTTGCTTTTGTATTTTGAATATGTTAAAGGTTGAATTTTACAAGTCCTTATGGACTATACAGTATATATAAATGCATTTTTTAGGTTGTTTATATTTGATAGTAAGTGTGCAGGTAAGACATACATGAATATATGTACATTGCTTTTAATGTATATATGGATATTGCATACTTAATGACAAGAGTTTGCTTTTGCAATAACATATTATTAGTAACAAAAGAATAAATTATTGCTTTTTTTTTTACAAATCGTTGTCTAAAAAAATCACTTTTTTACCTTATAAAGACTTAAATTGTTGCAATACACATTCAACATTGTTGCCATAGTTTGAAATTGTTTTATTTCCTTAGTCAAAATTTTAAGCAACATTATTCATTTTGTTGTCTAATAAATTGCCTTACACTGATAGCAATACCACTTTATTTATTGGTATGAATTTTGTTATCATAATAAAAAGGCAACAATAATTGTACTTATAGTTACTCTTTTGTCTATTGCCTAAAGTTCTTTTTACTATAACTAGTGATTACGTCTTCTCCCTTAATAAATTTTTATTACTGTAGTAAAACTAATGCAAAGGCTGCCTACAATTGTACTCTTTAAAAAAAAGAAGAAACCATATATATATATATATATATATATATATATATATATGTATGTAGGTCCCAAAATATTCAAGTTAAGCATAACTTCTAATAGATATCACCTGCTCACATCTCATTTTTATTTATTTATTAATTTTTTGTACATTTGGCTTGGTCCTATTGAGCGAGACTTCAACAAATATAATCTGGGAAGAAAACCATGAAGCTAAGAACCATATGGAGAAATGCCATCATACTTAAATTTGGTAATGGAAGTAGAACCTCCTCCTTCTAGTTGATAATTAACACTAAATTGGATCTCTATATTGTCACAAGTCCATACTGTCTTCTTAAGAACTACGAATGCAAGCAAAGGTTGAAATGGTGATTAATGGTCACCCTAGTGTAACACGTAGCATAGACCTTGTTACGTGTCATCGTTCATGAAAGGGTTAAAAACGAAAAAAATGCAGAATACCTGATTTTGGTTCCATCTCGACTTCCAAAGCAATTTTTGAGGCCAAAACGAGCATCGATCACCCAAGACCTTCATGATAAATGTTACCCGACACGTGGTCAACACCTTTCTACAATTTTGTCAATACGTAAGTACTCTTAACGGGTTAGAGGATCCGTATGCTTACAATTGATATGAGTAACTGCAGGAGACCTTAACATTTATATATAGCTTCCATAACGAGCTTCCCTATCACAAGTTCGATATGAGTCCGGTCTACACTAATCGGGATTCATTTTCACCTGGACTTTGACCCATTGATTTAGATCATTTATTGAGCCATTTTATTATCTTTATCTGGATCAAATTATATAAATTAACCGATAAATTATTGTAAAAACTGAAATTACAATTAAATGTTGTCCAACTTTATGGGAAAGGACAAAAATGTCCAACATTCTCTCCCTTTGACAATACTTAATTACAGTTTTGACTCAAGTTTTAAAAATAGTTTAAAAAATTGGTTAGGCTACGCTACTGTATTAGTTGACTAAGTTTAAAAACAAAACATTTGATCCAAAGATAACGAAAGTCCATCATTCCATTCTGCAAGGTTTTCGATACCAAAAAGTATCAAATACATGTGTCATGTGTGATACAGATCTAATACAATCACGCATATTTAATACCTTACTAATATGAATGGAAAAATGGAGTGTGGCAAACTAAGATTGTCGGACCCCGTTTTCGGAACCCGACAATCGCGAATATCAAAGACGTAAACGTATCATCCTATAAGGTTGTTTCCATAAGATCTCTCTAGCCCAAAACCAATTACGGCAGCGGAATCACAAATTGACTTCTTTAGAACAATTGAAGCTCCATGTCTCCTGTTCATTATGAAACAATTTGTATAACTTTTGATAAAGACGTCAGATTTAGACCATTCAAGTACGGTTTCAAAGAGAACTTCGATTTCCACAACTTCCGTGAAGACCCCGAAGCGAGATTTTTCCATTTGGAGGGTCAAAATTTTTCACATTTTTAAAACTGTCCCGAGAAAGTCCGTCTAACGGACATAATGTCCCTCCAAAGGGACATTAACTGGGCAAAAACACTGGAACACCCGAGAAGGTCCGCCCAACGGACATCAAGTCTGTTTAACGGACAGCTACGGGTCAAACTCCACACTTCTAACTCCTTAAGCTACCTAGGACCTATCTTATGCATATCTAACATTCCTACTTCAATTTCCTCATCATTTTCACCTCCATTTCATCTCTAACTTACCACATTCATTCTTCATCCCATTTCAAAACACCATAGAACTCTTTTCTATTAACTCAAGCAAAGAAAAAGTCTACACAAATGTCCAATATTCACCCTGTGCAGCATCACTAACTTGTAA
>JANQAP020000402.1:5720-24404 GCA_026874005.2 Erythroxylum coriaceum
GTCTTTGATAATGCCATTATGCTTCATTCCAATATATATGGCATGAAATTCTTGAAGATTCCTGTATGAATCCTCACCTACAATACCATTAAAAAAATCTTCAATAAATGAATTAAACCATATTTTAAGTCAAAAGTAGCATTTGCATTAAAATTAGGAAAAGTTATGTAGTGAGGTTGTTAGTTCAAATTTAGTTCAGCTAGTTCTCGAAGAGTTCTGTTGTTCACTGTGGTTTTAGTTATTCAACAATTATAGCACCACACTATTTTGAACCTTTGCTTTTTTTCCTTTACTTTTAAGCAGTCTTTTTAATCTTTGGATTATATTGTAAATTAGCTTCCTTCAAAGATCTTGTAACAAATATGCAATCTTAGAATCCCTAATAACAGTGGCAAATTTTGGTAGAACTATCATAGGTATCCTAAATTAGTTCCTAAATTCCTAAATTAAACAAATGCAATAAATGGAAGTAGGAGTCAATCCCACGAGGAATTCTCGTTTGCCAGTCGTTATGAAAGAAAATAATTATTAGAGGGGGTTGATCAATTTTGCAATAAATAAAATAAAAGAAGTAATAAAGTTGGATTTTTAATAAAACGAACCTTAGTTTATGGTTGCTTTTACCCTTGAAATTACAATTGATCATTGACACAAAATAGTTATTTCATTAATCATATATTCGATGTGATACTAAATATTCGTCTTTCCTTAAGACTAGTTAATCAAAAACACATAATCCAGTCAACCCTTATTGCTTAACAACCTTATAATCTAAAATTTAATAAAACAATAGCTTTAAGAAACGAAAGACCATCGAACAAATACAACACAACATCCACGATTGTGTTTAATCTAATTGAATATTTTTCCTAAGAGTATAATTTCCAAATTGCAAATTAAAATTCCTAGTTGCTATAAATGATTAAAAGACTTGAACTTTTACGTATTCAAATTTTAATCTAATAAATGTTTAATTCAACTAATTGCATATTTGAAATTTTCAAAATTATAGCACGCCTAAGATCTCGCCAGACTCATTTTTCATATTTCAATTTAATTCTTAAAATCTAGTTCCAATTTGCAAAATAAAACATTACATCTCCTTAATTCACCCTTAATTATTGCTGATATTACTCCTCCATTTAAATTTTTGACTTTGGATTAAGACCCAATTCCTTTTCCACTCAAAAGCATCTTCAACCTTTATATTATAAAATAAACATAATACTAATTTTTGACCTTATTAAGGTAGATTATAGAAAATTTTGAATGCTAAAAATATAGCAAAATTTTGACACATGAATATTCTTTCTCTCCATATTTAAGTCATATTTCCCGTTTACCTAAAGTAATAAACAATTAATTTTTTCAGTAACTTGTGCTTGTAAGTCTTTTTGGTAATAACGACAATTATTTGATAATATAAAATTAGATAAATTACATTTAAATTGAAATCAAAATTATAAGTTATATAAATTAAATAGTTATAATGTTAATTTATTATAAATATAACTGACCATTGATTTTATTGTTAATGTCATGCAAACAGATTCATTCTACATTATATATGAATAATAATAAATATAATATATAATATATAAAATTTTGTTAATTAGCTATTAGGTTAACATCCAAGTACTTAGTGGTCGTTATTATTTATTTTTAACACATCCATTAATTAATTAATTCACATAGGCTTACATAGAACAAATTCTACTTAGATAACGCCAAACATTAATAACATTAACGAGAAAGTTAATAATAGGTTATATTTCTAATAAATTAAATTTTAAATATTTAATTAATATAATTTATAGTTTTAATTAGTATTATAAAATTAAAAATATCATATTTAAAGTATAATTTATCATATAAAAATATAATAAATTTTATACTTTTAAAATTACATTAAAAGTTTTGGTACTAAATAAACTAATATAAGTTCAAACTAAATTCATCTATGTTAAAATAATATGATCCAATAATTTTATAATTTTTTCAAAGATATTGCAATTGATCTAGTATACACAAGTTTAACAACATTCAGGACATAAATAGTGTTGACAAAGTAGCAATATTAAACTAAGCAATGATTTAATTAAAGAGATTTATAGAGGTACAACTAATCAGATTTACAGGCCGTTTGGAAACTAATGAATTGGATTCAATTTATTAATTTTATGTAATTGAATTCAATTCATGCGTTCGGAATATTAAAAAAAAGATTACTTGAATTCAATCACATAATTGAATCTCATTTTCTTTATGAATTCTGAATTGAAGAGTCAATTTTTTCAAAACATTAAAAAAAATTTCTAAATATACACATCATAAATATACAAATTACTATAAAACACAAACACATTAATTAAATACTATTTTTAGTTAAAGATAAAAAAGTCATATAAAATAATTGAATTCATTTTTATTGTGTTCTAAACAATGTAATTATATTCAATTCTAGTATATATAGATTTATTTCAAACAATATAAATTTAATTTAATTCAATCTTATAAATATTATTAAATTTAATTCGCCAATAAATCTAATTTGAAAATTTTCACCCAGCCGGTTAATTTAGTTGAATCATACCAAAAATTGACAGAGAAGGAAAAGAAAGAGAAGCGATCAATCTGAAGACGAGGGCAATTACATTTACACACTCTCTCGTAATCATCGACGAAAAAGACGACAGGAAGAGGGAAAAGTGACACATCGTGTCGAGATGCAGTGTAGAGAGTCTCAAGGGTCAGAGGGCGGCGTTTGGTTTGATGACAAGACAAAGAATGCGCGCGGAAGACAAGAGGATCTGAGTTTTACTTCATTAGATGATGACAAATACAATCATATGCATCCGCGTAGAGTAATAGCATGTACAATTTATATAAATATAATTGCTTATTTGTATTTAATACTTGAAGGATATGAATATTTTAAATGAATATTAGATTTTTCAACTTTTTATTTACCATCAAATCCTGTACGTTCGATTGATATCTTCACATTTGTAAAATATTTAGAGTTTAACTTTAATATATCAAATAAATTTAAAAAAATATTTATAATTTCAAATTTGAATTTATATTACTAGTGTGAATCACCATCTATTAGTCTATTACTTGTTTATTTAATATATACTAGAAGATTATATTGATATTTTAATTAATTAAATATTTTTATTTATCATTTTTAAAAACAAAATAAGCGTAATTACTAGTTTAGTACTTTAACATAAAAACGAGGTTGGATTATTTTATTATTTATTTTAAAACAATATTTTTGTTTATTGAATGATATGTTGAAAATACTAATAGGCTAAAGTAAATGGAGAACAATACTGGAAATATCGAGTAATTGCAGTTGGAAAAAGGTAATAATTTTGGATAATGCAGCTTAAAGGAAGCCGTAAACTACAAAAACTGAAAAGGAATGATATCTCAACAAGAAAGCCTTATTGTGTATGATAAAAATATTATCCGTTCGCGTCGTATACTTGTATTTTATTCTGTATGTATGTATGTATGTATGTATGATGTAGAATCACTGCCAGCAAGAGCCTACGAGACGAGATTTGTATAACTGAAATATCCTCACTTTCTCTTTCAAAGAGACACATAGTAAGTGAGGTCAAAAGTCAAAACGCGCCCTTCCTCTCTCCTCTCTTCTCATATCTCTATAATTTACAGTTTAGTAGACTGTCGTATTTAGATAGAAAGAATCAGAAAGAAAAGAAAAGAAGACGTAAGAGAGAGGAAAATAGGTAACAGAGACAAAGTCAGAGGGAGGGACGCTTTCAGATCTGATCCTTGTATTTGTTTTTCTTGTCAAAGATTGAAAATTGAGGGCCCTTTCTCAAGAGGGGTTTCTCTGCTTTCTCACCGTTCGTTCCACCAGGTGTATGGATCCTCAATTCTTCTGTTCCCATTTCACAATATTTCTTGTTTATGTCCTTTTCTTGATCTTGGTAAAGGAGCTGCCCCGTATTTTGATCATTGTTTATGTGACCTGTTTGTTGCATGTTTACTTTGTCTCCTTATGTCCAAAGCTCGATGATTGATATTGTAAAGGACCTCCCTTTCCTGGTTTTGTTGTTTGCTTTTGATAGCGGTGCATCTTTTACATTTGACAACTTGGTCTCTGCTCTGTTACGTCTTGTAAAAAAGTTTCGTTATTGCTTAAGTAAATGAATTTACCTTTTCTGTCGTATGGACCTGCTTTGGGTTTTTTTGACTGCGGGTTGCATTCTGCTCTGATATTCTATTTCTCTTCCAGTTTCATTTTGGTTTCCTTCTGGATGATCGGTTGAGTTTTTCTTTTTTTTTTCTATATCAAGATTTTAGCTTGTTGATGACATTTTTGAATATTTTCTTATCAGGTGATCGTGATTTATGAATATTTGCGAAGCACAGATCTTTTTTCTTGTTCCTGTTATTGTAATTCAAAAGATTCAAAAGATCATTTTTTGGGTTGCATTCAAATTGTGTTTGCTGTGCTCATTTTATATGCTATGAATTGTGCAGGTTGATTTGTTCGGAAATGGCTCAGATACCAGTTGCCGCTGTAACTGATAAAGAAAACCCATTAGGACACGAGAATGGAAATGGTGAGCTTGATAAAGAATTGGGAACTAACGAACCAATAATATTTGGTTCGATTGAACAGGAGTCAGCTAAAGGAGATGGGAATGGTGTTGCTGATTCCAACTTCCCAAAGGATGTGGTTGATGAGTGGCCAGCCCCGAAGCAGATTCATTCCTTCTATTTTGTTAGGTACCGAGTATTTGAGGATCCTAAATTGAAAGCTAAACTTGATCAGGCTGATAAAGAAATACAGAAGAAGAATCAATCACGATTTCAGCTAACTGAAGAGTTTAAAGCAAAAAGGGTAAGATTGAATGTTATAAATTTTACTAGATTATGTGGAGTTTCGGTTGTAGGAATGGTACATAGACATGGAATCCTTTGCGGTATTTAATACTATGTGCCATGTGTTACTGGTTCTTAATTGCTAGAGTAAAGTACACTTACCATCCAACTCAATTAAAGGCTTCGATAATCTAATTTATAGAAATAATTAAGTATTTAACAGCAGCAAAACAAATGATTTTAATCTGAAAATTTTCAGTGAAACAGCTTAATTTTTACCTTTATGAAGCCTTTTTTTTTGCCTTTTTGTTCTCCTTTTCATTGTATTGTTTGTTCTATATATGTTAATGTTTGTAGATTTCATTAACACTATATATATATATATATATGTATGTATTTTGTATCAATTGTCTGGAACTATTGTTAGTCATCCGATCCTTATGCAATGTAACAGCTATTTACCTCCCTTTATTATTTTAGATGATTGCCTTGTGATGGCATCTTAAATCAAAAGAAGGTGGGAGTTAACGTAAAAGTATTGTTTCTTACCATTGCAAGTTGTCTAAGAAAGTATTGCACCAAATAGTGCATCCATTCCGTTTTGAACATTGGAAATAAGCAACTCTAATCATGCTATTTCTTATCTTCTGCAGTCTGAAAAGTCAGAGTTGATTAACCGTTTGAAGACTCTGACAGATGAGAATAAGCAGTATAAGACGATCTTGGATGAGAAGAAAAAGGAAATTGAACCTCTACAGCAGGCATTGGGCAAGCTGCGTACTGCCAGTAGTGGTGGTCGTTATGGTTTATGTTCATCTGAAGAAGAGCTCAATGATCTTGTGCGTTTGACTACTAATCCATATAGTGATGGAATATGTCCTTTTTCCTTCCTGCCTCTTAACTTCAGTTTTCTTTACAAATTTGGTATTTCAGATCTACAGCTTGAAGTATCGCATACAACATGAGAGCATCCCATTGACAGAGGAGAAACAAATACTTAAAGAAATTAAACAGCTCGAAGGAACCAGGGAAAAAGTAATTGCTAATGCTGCAATGAGAGCAAAACTTCAGGATTCACTTGGTCAGAAAGAAGCCATTCAGGACCAGGTCAAAGTAAGAACTGGAATTTGGACATTTACAATTTACAAGATTGCAGTATCACCAAGTGAGAGTTCAATGTTGCTTCATGATTCTTACTTATTTTGTGTTATTTATGTAGCTTCTGGGTGTTGATTTGGATGGAGTAAAGAAGGAGAAACAAGCAATTTGGTCAAAAATCCAGGGTCTGGAGTCCCAAATTGATAACTTAGTGAAAGAGATAGAAGCTGTCACTAAGGAGAGGGACAAAGCCTATGAAAATATTCAGGAATTAAGGAAACAGCGTGATGAGGGGGTATGCTTTCTCTTTCCAATAAGCAACATGCATAGTTTTGGCTTATATTCCAATGTCTCTGTCTCTATCTCCGTCTCGATTCTCTCTTTCTGTTTGTGTGTGAATCTTTGTCAATTAGACGTGACCTTGAGGCGTGTGATTTATATGGACTATAATGTACTGTTCCATCAGGTACTCAGGTAATTTTCATTAGGTGAAACGTCAGGAACCCTTTGCTACCTTCATTTCTATTTCCATTTCTCTACTCATTCCCTTATGGTGATCCTTTAACACTACTTTCTACTCTGCGAATCAGAAACTAGAAAACTCAATTGTAGTTTCCAGAATTCTTCTAAAATTTTAGAGAAAAAGAAAACCAGGTCTCTCTACTGAAAAAGTTCTCCAACTGTTTTCTTTAGAATCTGCGAAGTTTTCTGCTTGTCACACACCTTAGTATTTCCCTTTTGCAAGCACCACTATGTTTCTTTGCCTTCGCATTTCTTTTCTTTTGTAAAGAGATCTTGATGCAATCATACCTTCCACCACAAAAGCCTTGTCCTTGAGTGTGGGACCTGCAGTGGAGGAGATATATTATATAAATAAGTCTTATAAATTAAGAAGAAATTATTTCCACGTTGAATGTATTTTAAAATGAATCCCAAGAAGTATCTGTTGTTACTTGGACTTAATGTCTTTCAGTATTGAAAGTAAATTCCTTTATATGTTGCTCTGTGTATGTTCTAATGCACTGATGATTAAAGTCCATTGCAGAAATAAGCTATCCTACTTATATGGCTTAATAGTTGATGTGTAAAAAATGTAATCTTTGTAAAGTTGTTCCTCAAGACTCTGAGAATTATCTCATCCAATGTTTAGTAATATTGTACATCAGTCTATTGCATTAGAAGGCTGTAGTCACTGAATGATCTTATTCATATTTTGAATGTATCCAGTGTGAGAGTGTTCATGGAATTTATAACACAACTCCCTGTTATTGTTTGCTTATCATGTTTCATGCCTATGTGCATATGGCATTTTCCTCGACTTTTCATATCACTTGTAACGAGTCCGTTTAAGCATTATACTATGATAATTACCATGTATATCTTTCGATACCAATTGAGAACATCTCCTTTTTATCAGAATGCTCACTTCTACCAGAACCGTGCACTTTTGAACAAAGCCAAGGACCTTGCTGCTAAGAAGGATGTGAAGGCCCTTGAGGAACTTTCGCTTGTAGAGGTTGATCAGAAAAATTTCTTGTTAGTTCTTAGCAGCAATATCTAGTCAGTTATTTGTTACAGCTGCTTGCTAATAGTTTTCACTTTGACATTCTTAAATAGGTTGATAAATTTATGTCCCTCTGGAGCAGTAATAAGGTTGTTAGGGATGATTATGAGAAGAGAATCTTGCCATCACTTGACAGTCGACAATTGAGCAAGGATGGGCGAATCAGGAACCCTGAAGAGAAACCTTTGCTAGCTGTGGAGGCACCCATAGCCTCGGTAACAGAGTCGGTGGTAAAAACCAGCGTGAAACGACCAAAAGAAGATCCAAAATCTGTTCCAGAAAAAGATGCTAAACCCACACAAAAGGTTCAGAAAGAAACCAGTAAGACAGATTCAAAGACCACTTTAGAGAGTATAGATACAAACAACCATGATTTCGGTGGTCCAGAGAAGCAAAAGAACCCTCCTGTGGAAGAGGAGGTTGATGAGGCAAAGTTGAAGGAGCGTAGAAGAGAGGAAATGGAGCAGGCAAAGGAAAGAAAGAAGAAGTTAGCTGAGAAAAAAGCAGCTAAAGAAGCTAGAAGAGCTGAAAAGGAAGCTGAGAAAAAGCTCAAGGAAATTAGTAGTTCTATATTTGTGGCTCCTGATTCTTGCTTACAGTTTTGATTTGTATTTTGAGACTGAATCTTATACTTGTATGTACTGTCAGGAACGTGAAAAGAAGTTAAGGAAGAAGGCTGCCGCATCTGCACCTGCAACTGCCGCTGAACCTGAGGAAATTGCTGAAACAGTGGCACCAGAGGCAGCTGAAGCTGAAAAGGATGTAGTGAAGGATGAGGCAGCTGCTCCAGTGAAGGAAAAAGTTCGCGGTGAGAATAGTTTGAGGCAAAGGAATCGACCAAGAGGTGGCACTGATTCCCTTCCAAAAGCCATGTTGAGGAGGAAAAAGTCAACAAACTACTGGAGGTTTGTAATTCCTGCTGCTTTGTTGGTGCTTGTGCTTCTTGTACTTGGATACTTTTATCTACTCTGAAGAAGCAAAGTCCTTGAGTAGAAGAGTTGGGGAAGTTTTCTGCTTGACGAGGCAGCGAGTGACTTTAGGCCTGTGGTGCGAGAATTGAGTTGTTTTAGCTCATTTGCGTTGTTCGTAGGTTGGTGGACATTTTGAACTAATTTCCATTTGCTTTGTGCTTGTGTCCCAAATTTTGACTGTCATAATCCCAAGATTATTTAGCTTAAGCCTTCTTCTTTAAACATTTTATTTAGAATATTACATATAATTGAAGATTTATTCAACGTACAATAATAACTAGACATGACATTTAGGGCTGGGTCCAGGCTGAGGTCAATGAGTCAAGCCTGAGTTGATCAAGTCGGGCTTGGGTTCGGACTGTTTAGGCCCAGCCTGACTCGAGACTAGGCATATAAAAAAAACGAAATTTTTTTATTTTTTTGAAAAACAACTCAAACTGGCTGAATTGGGCTTGGGTGGGGCCAATTAAAACTTGCGGTGGATTGTTTGGACTAGACTCGGGCTTGAGGTCGGGTCATCTCTAATTATTGGAAAAAAGTGATCTAGAAAATATAAATAATTATTGAAACGAAAATAAAGAAACAAAGAAAATTCTATTTTAATGCAATACTTTTTTATAATTATTAAGTCTAAATATTTTCTCTTTTAGTTTAAACTTTTTTTATAATGATTTATTTGTTTTATTTATTTGATTATCTTCTTTTTTGTTTGTTTTTTATTTTATTTATTATAAATTTTATTGTTTTCGCTATTATTATTTGGTATAAATAAAACTCGAAAGGAAGGAGCTGCGATAGACTTATGCATGAGTCGGAAGAAGTCGATTAATCTAAACAGTTTTAGAACTTTTAAGTTCATACTTAATTGAAATGAGAATAATTTTAAAATTCAAATTTAACTTATTATGAAAATTTTAAATTTGTATAGATTCATATTTTACAAAAATCTTAAAAGTTTAAATAATTATGATATATTAATATTGACTGATTTAACAACATTGACATGTTTGTCGAATCTTAGATGCATTTGTTGTGCGTTTATGGAACTCAGAAAAACGATTAATCAAAGATAACTAAACTATCTTATGTCAACCTGACTGACACTGAAACTTAAAAAGATTACTCAATAGCTCCTATTAGTATAGAAATAACAATCAAAAAGTTTTGACGTTTCTTGATTTTACAGAATGAACCAACCTCTTAAGAAAACAATAAGATTCGGGGCTTCCCCTCGACGTGGGTTTTCTGAAGCTTGTCTCTCGATATAGGTCCAAATATGTGACAAAAAGATTTTGAGATAATGACAATCGTCATCGCAATCACAGGCTTCGGGTTTCCCTTCCTGGAAAAAGGCTTTTTGTATATATCCGTGTGAAAAGAAAATTTTAATGGGACATCATAACAAGAGATTTGATTGTGGCCCAAAATTTTCATCGGCAGGCAACAATGGCAGCACCAAGCTCCACAACTACTAGGCTTCTTCTCAGAGGAGCATTTCGAGCTTTTCCTCAACCTCATAACCTTATTACCATCCCCACCAACATCTCTATCTCTGGACCCCGTCGCTCTCTTCTCTTTGCTCCTCCTTTTAGACGCTCAGGTTAAGAACGGCTCTCTACACTCTATTGAATCTCTGTTTGTCATTATGGTGTGTGTCGTGTGTGCGATGTGGACTTTTCCTTCACTTCGGTCGTTGGTTTTTGAGGTAAACTTTTATTATTAGACATGCCCTGCTTTCTATTCCCTGACCTGACTCATTGAATGCATGAATTTCGGGTCGGTAAGCCCCTTTCTCAACTTGCTTGGATTTGATTACAAGTGAACTAGAAATGGACTTTTAAAGTTGTTTTGGAGCTTGGTGTTCTGCTACTGTTTCCTTGAAAGGATTCTTCTTAGCGTTTTAGATGTTCTTCTTTAAATTTCCATGTTCATGTTGACAAGTCACTAACAGCTACAATGACTGTAGTAACCTATGTAGAAAGTTGTCTGTGAGATTGGGGAGTTTGTTTCTGAACATCTATCATATAAGCTTCCTATTTCCTTGTTTGCACTGTGGTAGGTTCCTGGGAAGCATGTTTGGGCTCATTTACTGAAGAGAAAGGACAGGCTTGTATGGAGCTTGTGATTTAACCAATTTAATAAAACCAGCCTTTTGTTCTGTTTACTGTTATTTTTTGTTAAAATTAAGGCTAATTGCATGTTGATGGCACAACGATAAGGATTAGGCTTTTCTAGTAATGCGAAGTAGTGAAAAAAGAGTGGTAGACTGTAATTATGACTGTAGCATTCATGTTAATTATCACTTGAGTGCAAAACCATTTATTCCATGACCGTTTGACGAAGGTTCCAAGAATCAGTCAATGGATCAAATCATTGCTCTGCCAAACTTGCGGATAAGCAGAGATGCATCACTTTTATTCTACTCCCTCTTTTGTCAAGTACATGTTGCCATCAATGGATTGAGAGCTTAAACTATGTGAGTTCAATTTTATGTCCTTGGAAATTTAAGTACGTCGCTGATACTGTGTACAATAGCTATAGGGATATGCCAATTTGTACAAGCTACAAAAGAGGATGTTCACACTTTCCTTAAGGGTGTAGGAGACAAAAATGTTGCAGAACAAGTGAAGCATATCATTGAAATGGTATTTAGTAAACGTTTTCTCAATTCCCCAGCCTTATGATATTGTGAAACATTCACTTGCTTTTGCTGTCGCTCTAAGAAGAAAACATAGTTTAGGATAAATCTGAATGAAATTGAGGCCTATGTGTCTGTGGGAAATAATTTTCCTCTGCTTCCTTCTTTGTTGTATTACTGGTTTTGCAGGCCAGAAAGGCATCATCAAGAAGGCAAGTTCTTCACACAGATTTTCTTACCCCTCCAGTATTGAAGGAGGCGATTCTTGTTATAGAAAAAATGGTTGATGTCAAAGCAGTTGCTCAAGGAGGGTACCCCCAGGTTCTAAATGCGTTCTGATTTTGTTCGCACTGTTGCATTGATATTTTTTCTCACGACCATACAAGTAAACTGTCTCCTGATGCCTTCAGGCTGAGCGTCGCCGTATGTCTGTTGGACACCCAGATGTGCTGACAGATGAACCAGATATAGTTGCCGCATTGAGGTACTATCCAACTGCACAAGTTGAAATCCCCAATATGTGTTTGTGTTGATTATAGTCCCTTAAATATTCTTTTGCTGTTTTCCAGTATCACAGGAAACTTTCAATTTCAACCGTGTTCTCATGGAGATTTCCTTGGTTCAGTTCTTGGCACAGGTATTTTCAGGGAAAAGCTTGGGGATATAATCTTGCAGGTATATTGTCAATTTACTTAGGTTTCTTTCTTTCTGAAGTATTTAAGCTTTAAAATGGTTTCATATTAGGTTTCTTTCTTTCTTTAGTATTTAAGCTTTAAAATGGTTTCATCATCTGAAATCAAATTATATTCTCTCAGAGAAGCAAAATAGGCAAACTAAGGAGCTTCAGTAGTCTCCAGCATTTGGTTGCCGATTCTCCTAGGATGTCGTTTTCTCTTTGGTTTTCCCGCTTCTTAATCTAGATGATTCATCTTCTTTCCTAAACTTGACAGCGTTTGGCCTGGCAAAAAGGTGATCTGGAGAAATTAGTTTCTCCCTCTTATACAATAAAGATTGGAGGTTATGTGCCCATATCCAACAACAGCCATTTCTGAAAAGAATAAAATTGATGGGATCAACTGCATTAGTTCTAACGTAAAGCCAGTATTTATTTTCTGTATCGTATGTTTGAGTACAGTTATCAAAATAAACTGGACCCTTAACCATCTAACATATACAGTTTTCTTTTGTCATAGTAAAATATTACACACTAATCTATGATCATCCATTAGATGTGGGATAAATTTTTATTTTCTATAATGGATTTTCTGTCTTGTTTCATGGCTTCAATTATTGTTCAGGGACAGAGAGGAGCTCAAATCCTACTTGTTCCTGAGCTTGTTGACTTTGTCATGTCATCCCTGGACAAGGTAGATGTTATTTTCTCAAAATTTATGTTCCTGCAAATGCTAAGTTGATTTAATGTGAATTTATGAAGAAAAGTTTTTCACCCTATAGGATCTTTGGTAAGAAACACCCCTTGCATTACTGTTTCCCATTTGTACGAATTAATGAAGTTGTGTTCACTCTTTAAATTCTTAAATGACAATCAGCAGTTGGTTGAACCTTTATGTGAAAAAACATGTAAAGTTACCTATGATGCTAAATGAGTTAATGTACATGATATGATGGTAAATGACTTTTTATCTTGCAGGTTGGTAATGTTTCAGTTTCTTGTTCAAAAATACCATTACTTGCTCTCGAATATGAACCACCAAGGTTGCAAGCTGTTGTATCAGTTATGTTTTAGATCAAATTTATTTGATGATATTCTGACTTGGTTGCTATTTACAGGACTAATTCATTTAGGGCCATAGAAGCATCACTCAGGGTTGATGCTCTAGCGAGTGCAGGCTTTAAGATTTCACGATCAAAACTAGTTGATTTGATCAGGTGCTCCCTATTCTTCTCAGTTGAATCTGTCCAGTGATTTCCTCTCCCTATACTTATGTTTACAATATTGTCTCCGTGTCGATGGTGAAATCCTCTGCAACACCTAGATGTGCATATAGAATACTGAGACAAAATGTTTAAGTCATGTGGATGAAACAAAAAGTTTTAGAAGTCTGTGATATTGAACTTACGGTTAATATTGGAGAATCATCTCTAAATTGTCATTTTGTCTAATATCATGACTCTGAATTGATATGTTTTTAGTAATAATTTCTATTTAAAATGAAGGATTGTGTTATTCTGGTATTGATAATTCATATAGCACTTAGAATGATTGTCATTATCTGCATGTATTCCCCTTTTTCACTTTGTCAGGATATGTTATCTATAATTCCTCTTTTTCTCCTGAGATAGCTCATCAGTGAAGTTATTTTTCTATGTTGCGTCCAGTTATTGCTGCAACTTTGATTCATTTTGCTTTGAAATGTTGAAAGTGTAACTAATTAAGTTCAGAATTTTCTTTCATTGTAGTAATGGAGATGTAAGTGTGAATTGGACCACTGTCATGAAAAATAATACTACTCTGAAGACTGGAGATATTGTCTCGGTTAGTGGAAAGGGAAGGCTAAAGGTGAGTGTATAATGATGCGGGAGCATCAAAGAGAATTAGTTTTGTTATGTTTCTTTTTTATTTTAGGCTTTATTTTGCTCTCTTATTTAGTTTGGAATTTGTACTACCTATTTAATTTTCCATTACTGTTAAGATACTTTCCTATTAAGTCTAGCAATAAGCGAGGGTTGGGGTTTTCTATTAAAAGTTTGGACTTGTCTTTCTTATTATGAGTGGGATTTCTGGCAAGACTAGTATAAATCTGGATTTTGCTGGACAATTTTAATGATGGAGATTTTGTTATAAACCCTTTTTGTTTCACCCACAATCAACCGTAGCTACTTGTTGGTATCAGAATTTAAGATCCAGCAAACTTTCAAGGTTAGTGTAGAACCTCCTGTTGATCATGTTAAATATCAAGAAAGAGAAAAACTTGTTGAGAACTTGACCTGCCTTCCAGCATCAGGAATATGTGGGAGCCTGTATAGAGAACATAGATGGTAAGTGGTAACCATAAGTCCCTTGAGACCTTAGAAGATCTTTAAAGTTGAAGCAGTAGTGGGGGACGAAAACTCATCATGAAGTTGGATCAACAGTTGCTGATTTTTTATTGAAATTATCTGTAGAAGATTATTTGGATTATGAAGTGGTTAGAATAAGTTTATGGTGTATACGATGAAGAGATAGAGGAGATAAGTTATTTCTCTACAAGGATAGTCTTCGGTGAGTGATGACCACAACAATGAATAATTCAAAATTGAATCCACAAAAGAGCTTAGAAAGGCAAAGCAATTGGCAATTCAGAGTCCTACAACCAAGTCAAGAAAATAAGTGAATCTTTATTTGCTTAAAAATCTTGAGAATTGTTCAACTCACGGATCCAGTTCAATACACAATTGAATCTCAGGATAGATGCGAAGACTGTTTATTTGACAAAGGCAATGCTCAAAGAATATGTTTATATATTCCTTTGCTCAATCCAGATACACTCAAGATAGATGCCAAGACTGTTTAGTTGACAAAAGGCAATGCTCAAAGAATATGTTTATATATTCCTTTGCTCAATCCAGATGCACCATTTAATTTCTTATTTCTTTGTTAGCCATTTTTAAAATTTGCTCTAATTTAATTTTCCAACAACCTATATTACCGTCGAATTAAATTTAGTACTTAGTGATGTCTGGAGTTTTTTTATTAAAGTTTGGACATGTCTTTTATGTTGTCAATTGGATTTCTGTTAAGATTAATATAATTAGGGATTTTGTCAGAGAAAGATAGTAACACTTGCATTCAGAAATTTTGTTAAAGAGGAACTGAAATAGACTCTAATTGTTTCAACTACAATAAACTATTCCAACCTTAATTAGTTGAAATTTAACTACCTTAATTCCGGACATCAAATAATCTATGTCTAGTAAAACTATCGTTTCCGCTGATCATTTTGATTTTTAAATCTTGCTGTTTCAGATAGGAGAAATAAATTCCACAAGAAAAGGAAAATTTGCTGTTGAACTGATTCGCTATTTGTAAGCATCATTGAAGTATTGCAACTCAAATCATTGACCGCTCTCTCCCATAAGGATGCTAAGCTTAGTTCAGTGGAAGTTGAGATTCTTCTCAAAATATCAAGGCAAGGCAGTTGATTGTTGGCATACATGTGTTTATTCTGAACATAAGACTCTACTCTAAATAGTTCATAGACAAATTTTCAATAATGTGAATTGTTTGTATTAAGTGAAAGCGTTAAATTGTTGACTTTGAGTTGGTTTTTAAGTAGATTGATTTGTTTCTCTTTGTATTTCATGCCGTCCTTTGTATTGTGCAGCCTACTTTGGTTCTTGGGATGTGTTAGCTACTTTTTATGTAATTACTACAAGATATGGTGAAAGTTCACTCATTACTAAGCTGCCAGTTACGGTATTTACTTAACTATTATTATAATAGTTATTATTATGTCGTAGAATCATTTTTACTTTATATCTTATCGTTTTTATTGGATCAATTAAGCAAACAATAAGCATTTCTTTTGGAAGCCTACATCACATCCACACATTAGACCTCTTTTAATAAGAAACATTTGGTGTAACTTCAACCCTATCTAACTAGAAGATTGTTGTCACATTAGATTTAGTAGTGTATATGTAAATAATTAAGCACAATCTACCACCTATCTATCTTTGTTGTAAAGGAAGCATGGCATTTCCAAGCGATGTTATTTAGTAGACTCAATTACATATATAAAAGTCCTACCTCGAATTTGCTGATAAGAAGATGGGTAACTTAATGATGCCAAGTTGCATTAGAGATGTTTTTACATGTAAAATTGAGAAATTACCATGCTCTTACCTATTTCTATTGTGAACATGTTAATTAAAAAATCAGTGTTATGTTTCCAAAAGAATATAGATGGCTGCATTTTGCTTATTTTCGAAGTTTTTATTCTATACTATGAATGCACTCTTTGCCTATTTGCATATGGAAATACAACAAATCTGTTTGTGTTCACTTGAATAATCTGAATAGCTCTCTGAAAATCAGTCGCCATTTGCTGTTGGATTACTGTATATAGATTCATATATATCTTAAGAATTGGTGAATACTTAATGCTACAAGTGTTGGTTTATACCTTAAACTTAGTTTTATATTTGTGATATAATTAATTAAATATATTTTATTGTATTTATATTTATTTAAATAATTAATTTATAAGATAAATTCATTAAATAAATATATTTGTAAATAAAATTATAAGAAAAACCATAAATCCATGTTATATTTAAGTATTTTTTTAAATTATTTTTAGTCATTGTTTTGTTAAGACTGAATATTAATAAAATAAAAACACTAGTATATTTCTTATGAAGTAAGTGAATAATTTCATAGACTAAAATATGAAGAACCACTTAATCAAATATATGAGTACTTATTAAAAAAAACTCATTGACCTGACCTGATATGATAATTACATATAGAACATTATTTGTATATATATGAAAATATTTATTGAAATGATTGTATAAATAATCATTTGATTTGAGATTTTTAAAGTATCTCATGTATGAATTGTTATATTTTAATACTATTTATCACTTTGATAAGAGTAATTTGATAAGTGATAATTGCATATAACATAAAATATATAGAAATAACTAAGTGATCAATATAAGATTAGCTACTTTAAAGTAGTTAAGGAGAGTACTCCATTGTTTTTAATTAGTTTTGATTTGAAAAATATTAGACCAAGGTGAAATAATACTCTGAAAATAGTTTTCAAATATTAAAAAATTAATTAACATTGTTAGAGAACTAATATGATTGGATTAAAATAGAATATAAATTAATTTTATATTCTTTATCTAATCAAAATATTGTATGACGAAAAGATTGAATTATATTAAAAAATTATTCATAAAAAATATTAGTAAAAACTAATTTGACATTTCTAATATTTGAGTGGTCATGATGTATTACTAAATCTATTGATATAAACTATTTAATTAGAAAATTAAATATAAATAAAATAAGTTTATTATAATTTATGTTCATTACGAAAGTATTTATATACTTATTGGGCCTTAGTTAAAGACAGCATTAGGCCAGATCGAACTCATGCACACCCAAGCACGAGCTCAACCCTAAAATTTAGGCTTGGGCTTGAGCTCGATGAAACCCAGACTAAGATTGATTAATTTTTAATTTAAAATTTGACTAAAAACGACGTTATTTTACTTAACAATTTTGGACTTTGAGCTAAGCGAGGCTTGAATAGCCTAAGTTTCAAGCCCAATCTGAAGTATAAAATTTATAAAAAGAAAGTTAGAGCTAGCTTGAAGCTTGGTGATAGTGGGCTAATTCCAAATATTCTGATTCAAAGGGTTTCAAAACTCTTGTTGTAACCTTGTGATGGTTTGCTCTAAACTTAGATTTTATCTTAATTCAAGTTTTTTTTGTGTTCTTTTATTTCATGAGCTATCAATATTGATTAATCTGAAAAATTAATTTAATGTCGATTATTCCATACTTATCAATGAATTCGGTGATCAGTACTTGTCATGTAATACCCCACTCTCGCCTGACGCGTACACGTACACCCATTAGACGTTCGTACACGTGCCCGACGGAAATGACGCGCTAACTATATCTCTTTCACATAACTCATGGCATCATAAATTAAAACCATAAATATCATAATAATTAAACGCCAAATTCCTTATTTCATTTCATAAATAATTTGTACATTGTAGCTTTACAAGTCATCCATATATGTACAATATCAACAACCTATCAGAGTCTACAGCTCTGTCTACAAAACATGCTACATACATGAGGAATTATACAAAAATTTTAGTCTAAGTTCTTCTCCAGTTGACAGACTTTTGAGCCATCACTTCAATCTAAGAGTAGTACTAGATCTCTTCTAAGCTGTTTTAGAAGCTATATCGTCACTCTCGAACTTGAAAATATCAAAGTTACAATTTGGTCTTAGAAGCTATATCGTCTCTCTTGAACCTGAAAATATCAACGTTACAATTTGTTTGAGTTTTGCGAACTTAGTTGAGTAACCATCCTTAATGGTTCACCCATATCACATAACACCTCAATTCAAATAATCACATAAGTCACATAATTCACTTTATTTCATTTACCAACATAAAGCATCGCAATACACGTTATACACAATTTTCACATTTCTCATTCAACTTAATTCAATAATGCATTGCAATCATTCAAAATATATATACATCATGCGTATATGCAATGTTCATGAGACTCACATTCATTTATTTCGTTGTTGTGACCGAGTACCTTTTTTACTGTCCTGTATCCATTGCGGATACCGGGCTCTATCATACTGTCCTTTACCCATTGGAGATACATGGCTCTTTATACATTGAGCCTTAGCTCTTACCACAAATGTCTGAGTTTTAAGATCTTTTTCACTGGCAACTCCAGTCATAACTGCCTTTATTTTTCATGCATTCATGTAATGGTGTGCATCACATATATTCAATCAATCATGCTCATTCAGTCACATTCATGTTCTCTT
>JANQAP020000402.1:24504-34546 GCA_026874005.2 Erythroxylum coriaceum
CCTTTTCCTTAAAGTATAGCATCAAAATCAATCAAAACTTATCACACATTAACCAACCTTCCCAACATCAAAATTATATTCCTTTTAAGCCCTAATTAAGTCCAAAAGCATCATAGATATATACTTCATCCTTAATTGGTTCAACCATTGCATAACCAAAACATTTCCCTGAAAAATCACTGCCCACGATCGTGGCATCCCCTACCACGATCGTGACAGAAACAATTCTCCCACTTATCCTGTAGTTTTCCAGTTTTTCTCAGGATAAATTTTTAGGTCAGTTTTGTATGACCATTATGACCTAGAAAATGAAGTTTTTAGGCAACACCTTCTCTAATAAAATGTTCCTCTATGTATTAGGTTTCTAATGACATCAAATTCATGCATTTTGGTTCAGTATCATGCACGTTACAATCAAAACACTACAGACTGTTCTCATACCTCAATAGAACACAATGCTCAATTTCAAGCCAAATTTCAAGACTCTTAAAGACAGATTTCAAATTTGATTACTTCATTAAAAATGTAGCCATATGTTTCTAGTTTACTCTAAATCAAAATCCATCCAATTTGGATATCTACAGGTCAAGATATGACCAAAATACAGATGTATGTTCAATGAAAGTACTCCATCTAACATATTCCAGCACACATTTAACATCATTTTCAGCTCTACCCTTTCTCCAAACTATCATCCTACTTCTTCTCATTTCAAGACAATACACTAGCCTTTTCTTTGGCTTTAAACTCATGAATTATCATTCATCTTAACACAAAGCAAGACATAACTCTATTTATCTCTTCATCCACACACACATCATCATACTTCAACTTTCTTATTCATAATCATTCATCTCTTAGTTCATTATCAAAATTGATTCGTTTACCAACAATTCATGAATAATATTAACTCAATACAATTTAGAGCATGATTTCTTTATCACTACACTCACGTTAAAACACATATATAAAAACTTATAATCAATCATCAAATTTCTCATCATACATGTTCCATTTAACATTACCTATGAAGATTAAAGCATAACTTACTTGATTTAGCTTCAAAAATCTTCAAACTCTTCAAGATCTCTCTTAACCCTAGCTCTCCATACAACCCACATACATCATCCTTCAAAGTGGTAGGATTGGGTCTTTAGTAAAAAATGAAAGAGAGAGCAAGATGAGAGTATCAAGTGAAAGATGAGAGGGCTAGGTTCAACGTGAATGGAGATTGGTGAGAAAAATTTTGTGGAGAAGGAGACGAAGAACAAAGCCACGAAGAAGAAGAAGAAAAGCAAGATAACAAAACAATTAAATGGTCTTTGAATAAGCTAAAGGTCATGGGATTAAGACATGGCTTGGCAAGTGACACTTGCACTTGCCACATGTCAAATCCCTATAGGTTCAATTTAGGTTCTCTCATTTAACCAGTCCAATCAACTCCAATTTCTACTCCAATTGTCTCTAAATTTCAATGACATATGTCATTAAATCCAAATGTCATTTATAAAAATTTTCACTATCATTTGACTCTTAATTCTACTTGCATTTATCAGTTGTCCTGCCACTTGGCATTTTTCGTAGTTCAAAATTTACCCAAAAGTTCAGGAATTTTCTAAATTTCACCAAAATTTCTAAATTAATATCTATACACACCAATTCAATTTTCAATACATGAGAATCACAATTCATCCTAAAAATCACATTTATAACTCAATTATACCTGGAAAATGTCAATGAATGCATATACAATCATTTTAATGTGTGAACATTAATATTCACTTCTGTGTGTATGTCATATTATGCATGAACATGAAATGTACTTTCTAACATCTCATTAATCTCTCATGGATCGTATTCTAGGGTCCTAACTCTTAACATGGGATAACGGGATGTTACATGTCATGAAAGATTGGTATAAGTAGCAAATATGTTATTTATGAAGTTGCATATTTGACTTATGAGAAACAAGCACACTAAATTGAATAATTGTAGTCATCTCAATTATTTAATTTAAAGTTTAGTTTTTTTTCACTAAACTTATTGCCATATGAAATGCCATTATACCTAATCAATTAATAGTAAGTTTTGGTTTTAATGATATATTTGAATCAATTAATTTAGAAAATTTTGAGACTTATTATAACTATCATAATATGTTTCAGACTAACTGTTTGAATTGTGAAAACTACTCTTTTTAGACTAATGAAAAATGTTATAATTGGATTATCTATTTTTCCTTGAATTGGAGTTAAGTACCATTGAATTTCTCATTTTTATACTTAGTTGATTTATTTTGATCTCATTGTCATCTCTAGAGAGAAAATATAATTTAATCAAGTTAGACTTAATTTTAAAGTTTGAGAAACTTTAAGGTTAAATATAAGATATTTGATAAATAAGGACTAATATTATATATGGAATTTTATTAGCAAATAATTGTTATTTAATTATAATTTTAATTAAAATTAGAATTATATTTCAATTAAAAATTGATTAAAAAGTTCAAATTCCATTATAAATAGGCGTAACTTACTCTTTCTTCATCATTTGTAGAGTTCATACAAATATTGTTATATGTCAAACTCTTTTGTGGATATGCTGGTTTTTTATATGACTTACGAGTTAGAGGGAACTGCAAAAAAGGAAATCAAATTTTGTAATAAAGAATGGTTTTTGATTAATGATTTATCATGTTAATGAATTAATCATGTCATAAAATTAAAGATATTTTGAGTTTTAAAAAATTATTAAAATTTGTTTTCTTCCATTATTCATTCCTAACTTGATTTTCTATAACTTTATATTCCATTTGATTATTATTAATCATAATTTTGGAGCTAAAATTAGTCAATTACAAATCCTGATTTACTAGGATCAAATTAAATGTGATTGAAAATTTGAAAAACTTCAATCGTGTCTTCCACGGCAGTCACCACCAACCACACTATCAAAAATTACAGTGACTGTTGCATACCGGTGGATCTCAAGGTTATAACCACTACAGACGGCGGTTAGAACTAGAAAAGTTATTGCTTCTCTTTTGAGTTGCACCTTCCATGGAGATTTAGAAATAGTCTTGAGCTCCTTTTTTGCTTTGTTCTTACTACTGTAAAATATGATTCCATATGCTGCGACTTCATTAAAGACTAGAAAACAACACAAGAGAGGCCAGAAAAGTTACAATCTTCCAAATCTTATGTTATTGGCTAGTGTTCGTCATGACAGCAAAATTTGTGGCTATGCATGAATGGCATAGGGTTAGTATTGGATGAAAGGAATAGAAGATTTCACTCCAGTGTTGAGGCATTTGTTGACAGAGTCCTTGCATCACAGGTTACATGAGTCACTTCCACTGATGATTGTTAGAGGAGGTGTAAACTGTCGATACACTAGCATAAGATGTCGACTACTGGTAAGCATAAATTGTTCTTTGATGTTGACACTTAGTGGAAAAGCCATAAATTGCTTTGGCCTTACTCTTTCTCACTAACAACTGTGAGTTTCCACGGTGGCAAGTGTCACAGGAATTTATTAGGGCTTAGCAAATTTGGAATGATTTTGCCATAGTCTTGTGTGGAAGTTGAGCTAAGTTGTAAAGCTCAACTCAGTCTTCCCTTCGTATCGTTGGCCAATAAGTCTATTTGTTTCTAAATGCCTCATGTATATCGTGTTTAAGTGATTCACTCTACCCTTACAGCACAAGTATTTTGCGCAAACAATTAAAAGTGCTAAAAAGGAGAGTTAGTGCAAAGTCAGCCTTTTAATGGTAAAATCTCAAAGATACAATATAAAAGAACTTGAGTTTCTTCCAACTTGAAGATTTCTACAAGGACACCACTTAAAGGAACTCCCTACTTGAAGCTCTCACAAGGAACTTACTCTCAAAGCTCTCAACTCTCTTACATATTGAATATATAACTTTCATACAAATAAATTACAAAGGATGTCTCTATATAGAGTTACAAGAACATAAGGATCAAGTAAGTTAAAATTACCTATTTTTTCCATAGGCTCTAACAAACCAGTGAGGAGATGTCATTTCTTTCTCTAATTCTACCACGTTAGTGGCGAGTTTGACTCCACTTTTGCACATAGGACAAGTGTTTGGAAGATGCTTATTTGTTACCACATCGTCAAACCCACTTTCCCACTACTCAAGAAACGCTCCAACTTTGTAATGTAATGCTTCCACTTTCTTAGGCTATTAATTATATATTCTTGTCATGTGTCGTCATATCATTATATCTTAAAGTCAAATGCTCGATGAGCCTTCTGTTTAGCCATCTCAAGCCACCTTTATTCTTAGTCTATCCAAGCACATTCATAATGTAATCTCAATGCTTCTTGTTGAAGTTAAGTACCTTTTCGCACCCATAGACTCAGCATGACTCTGTTGCATTGTTATCTTTGATGTCACACCCAAATCTTGCTTCTCATTAAACATTTCCATTGATCCACATCAATGCTCGCCCACTCTCGATCTTTCACCGATTATGCCCATTTTTTCTTACCTACTCATAAGTCTTTGCCTTATTTCACTAACTCAAGTGTCAAAAATCAATCAAGGTTGACCATAAGCCGCACGATTTCACAACTTACACTTAGGGTCTAACAGCAAGCATGGTTAGCTACCATTAGAGTTATCGTTGATTGTGGAATGATTGTTATAGTTGTTGGCAGTGCCTTGAGTACTCGATGATGTATAGTTTAAAGAAGCTAGGTGGATGTTAGAGATGGGAGTCATTTGTCGTCTCATGCAATGGCCAAGAAATGGAAATAATTACTTCTAATTTATATTTAATATTTAATATTAAAAATTAAAGAAATTTAATTAATTAAATATTAAATTTAACAATATAATTTTTATTAATTAATAACATAGTTAAGAATCTAACGGGTCACATATAAAGAATGATTGAAGTTAAAATATAATTTAATAAAGTTAGATTTAATTATAAAGTTTGAGAAGCTTTAAGGTAAAATATAATATATTTGATAAATAAGGACTAATATTGTATGTTAGGTCTTATTGGAACCTAATTAGTATTTAATTGAAATTAATTATATTTTTAATTAAAATTAGAATTATATTTCAAATAATTTATTAAAATTAGGTTCAAACCATATTATAAATAAGGTTAATTACCAAAACAAACCCAAACTTTCGTCAAATTTTCAATTATAGCCTGAACTTTAAAAAGTAACAATAAAATGTCGAAACTTTCAATTTTTTTCAATTCCGAACTTCAAAATGTAGTAATAAAATACTCAAAATTTCAAATTTTTTCAATTATATCTCGACGTTAATGTTTCCGTTAAGTTTGTTGACATAGCATGCCACATGTTTTAAAAACTTTAACTATTAATACATGTCAACCAAAATTAACACAACAAATGTAGATTAATGAAATGATGTCGTTCAATCATATAATTAAAACGAAATTCGTTGTTTAAAAATGACCTAAATTAGATTATGCAGCCCTGATGATCTTAAGCTTTGATTTTAGTTTTTTCCTTCGTTTTCAGTTTGTTCTCTCGACAATCTCACCTTCAATTTTCAGATTATGCAGCCCTGACGCTCTCACATTAAGGACATTAGGAGAACGAACTAAAAATAAAGAGATTACTGGTATCGTACGCTATAATGCGAGAGTAGTTTGGAGCGTCAGAAGAACAAACAAAAAAATAAACGACTGAAGGCATCAGGAGAACAACAGATAACGTCAGACTATAATTGAAAAAAATTGAAAGTTTGAGCATTTTATTGTCACTTTTTGAAGTTTGGGCTAAAATTGAAAAAAATTGAAAGTTTGGGCATTTTATTGCTACTTTTAAAGTTCAAACTATAATTGAAAATTTGACGAAAGTTTATGTTTTTTTTATTAATTAACCCTTATAAATATGGTATAGGATTTATAAGAGCTAAAATTTTTGCCTTATGCCTCTCTATGATACTCATAATGTTCTCTTAACTTGTTCATGCAAATACTATTAGAGGTTAAATACTTGTGCAACTATAATAGTTTTTTCACATAACTTATGGATTAAAAGGAAAATTAAGAATGTACATTAAGATTCATAATATAGCATGCTTTATAATTAACATTTATTATATTTATGGATTAATTATGTTATAAATTATAAAAATTTTACTTTATTCAATTTTGCAATACTAGCTTGAATTTTAAAAAATAGAATGAATTTTAATTTTTAGCAAAAATAGCCCGATATTAAGTTCCCCGTTAAAGTGGATGAAGTAAGCAGCCACGTCAAATTAGTATTTTTTCCATATGACTGTCACATATTATATTTAGTTGACGTATAAATTTTATTATTTAATAAATTGAAAATATCCAAAACTTTAAAATAATTATGAAGTTAAACATATGAAGGAGTGTATAAATAATTTTAAAGTTTTTGATATTTTCAATTTATTAAATAATAAAATTCATATATAACACAAATACTATATGTGAAAGTCAAGTGGTAAAAATACTAATATGATGTACTACGTTAGAGAGAACTTAACGTCAGGTAATTTTTACTAAAAATTGAAAGTTGAAATATTTTAACCTTATTTTTTAAAGTTCAAGGTAGTATTGTAAAATTGAGTAAATATAAATTTTTATAATTAACCTTTAAATTAGAAAGATTTTGAGTTTTAGAAAATAATATTTTCTTTTGTTTTCTTTCATTATATACATAATAATATCATGTTCTAATTTTTTTACAAAATTCTTAGCATGGGGTAGTTCTCATTAACAGTTGTGAATAATTAGCAATGTAACAAACTGTTGTGGAATTTATACGACCAGAGTTACTATATCTACACTCCATATCTTTAATATGGAATGTTAGATGTTATGAAAAAATTTCGATAACACTACTCAAATTTTTATTTTTTGATAAATAAGATAAAATTCGTCATCATCACCAACACCCAGTTAAAGTCATACTAAGGAGTAGGGTCAAAAGAGGTATGATAGTACGTAACCTTACCTCTATGTAGTTGAGAGACATAAATAAGATAAAAGTAAATAATCTTTAATTAAATTTAACATGTCCAAATAATAAGAACAAGATAAATAATAAATGGAAACTAATAGTCATGTTACAACCTATTTTAATTAAAATTATAGCCAACAAACTATGGAAGTAAGAAAATAGAAAGCATAATTTTGTCAATCAATAATCACTGAAGTCCTGGTGATAAATTGCACTAAAAGAAAAGAAAATTGATTTAAATATTATAGAAAAAAGTTGGGTGTGCAATTTATAATTCATCCTCTTTATTCCTTCCCGCCTTGATCAATATCACTTTTTCTGGAAATAACTTTTTGTAAAAGCTATCCCTAGCACCCTGAACCTTTCCTTGTTGACAATACTGTTCTTCAGTAATGTCAGTTGCTCCCTTGTCCACTACTGAATTTCCCCCTTTGCCCTCAAAAGATGCAGAAGGTTCCTCTCTTCCTTCTCTAGATCTTTCTATGGTTGCTCCTGCAGTTCTTTAACAAGTTACAAAAAGCTAGAAACAAGTATTAGGGGAGGGGTAAGATTGTAACTTCCATGATTTCCCTCTAAAAGAAGATGACTGATTATTGGTCTCCCCATAATCGGATTTTCTTCAAGCTGGTGTAAAAACTTGGGAAGTTTCCTTGATTGGCTTCTTCTGGGATAGGAGACCTGTATTTTTAGATATTTAAAAAGAGCACAAACTATGTGGAAGAATAGAAGTTTACTGGAAGTACTTTATAGTAGAAGAAAATATGTTGTTATTTACCTTTTCATCTAAAGATTCAGTTATGAAAGTTGCGAAGGAGGGACCCTAGAATATCTTGAACTAGCCTTTATTTCTTCAACCATAGAGACCAGGGATTTATGCAAATTCCACCAAAAACCAAGCTATTCCTGTATGGGTGCATTTACATAATGTACCACTTGAATATTGGAATACCAAAGGCCTTAGCATGATAACAAGCTATATAGGAATTCCTCTTTGTATGGATGATAATATTGAAAAAAGGAAAAGAGTTGGATATGCAAGGATGCGTATAAACATGGAGTTAATGCAAAATATGCGAGAAAGTATACCAGTCATAAGATTGGGAGCAAATAAAACTATTTTTTAAAACAACGTCTATGTTATATACCAATGGAAGCCATCACTGAACTCTCAAGGAAAAAGGTGGATACCTATGGGTAAGAAGTTATGAAGAGGAGATTATAAAGAGCTTATAGGGTTGGATGAGCCTGCAGGTTATGAGTACACACAAAAAAAGTCAAAACAAGAGATTGTGTAAGAGGAAAACTTGGAATCAATGAGTAATGCACAGGCTATAATTTATTTCTTTCCAGCTGGAAATATTCAAATGGACACTCCAGACAATAATGGGGAAAAGAATGAGGCTTTAGAATAATTGAACTCTCCTGTAAGGTTAACTAGAAGTGGATCCCTAGAAATCTCCTCCTCTTCTATAATAGGAGAAGATCCGAAACATCTTTTAAGTCTGTGGTTACAAGGAGAGCAAGTAGGAGCAGGAAAAAGAAAGGCTTTAAATCAAATACATTTACTTAATGTCTTGGTTTACATGGAATGTTAGAGGTATTAACTGCCCTAAGAAGCTTTTAGCTATGAGGGATTTTGTCTATCTAGAAAAGCAAAGTTTAATTGCTCTATTGGAAACTAAAGTTAGAGTTGAAAATATTTTGAAGTTGAATAAAATGGGTATTAATTGAAAATTTGTTACTAATCATTAGAAGCATACTTTGGGAACAATAATCCTTGGATTTAATCCAAATCTTGTTAAGGTTGATGTCTTGGAAGTGAAAATGCAGGTGCTACATATGAGATGGCATTTCAAATTAGAGGATGTGTATATTTTCTCCTCTGTCGTATATGGCTCTAATTATGCCTTCCAAAGGAAGGAGCTAAGGAAAAGTTTGCTAGATTTCTAGAATAGAGTGGTTGGCCCCTGTAACTCTACTCTCTTTAGAATTGAAGTTGAAGGAAATGCTCTTATGAGGAACTATAAATTAGATTTCAAGGATTGTGTTGAGACACTAGGCCTAACTAACCTCAAATACCAAGGTCACACTTTTACATGTAGTAATAAACAAGCAAAGGACTAGTCTATAAGGAAAAATTTGGACAGGGTGTTAGTAAATCAGAGTTGGCTACTTTAGTATCCTATAAGTTCTACCTCCTTTTTAGACGCTATCTTTTCTAATCACTGTTCAACTAAGATAGAGGGTATGTTCCTAAAATAGACTACTAAATTTCCTTTTAGATTTAACAACTTTTTGGTTGATATGGAAGGGTTTCAAGAGGCTGTTAAGGTAGGAATATTGAAAGAATGTATGGTACTAAACAATTTATTTGTGTTCAAAGGCTAAAAACAATAAAGGATGAATTGAAAAAAACTAAATGCTAAAAGGGGATCCTCTACTACTGAAGCTATTGACAGAACAAAGAGTGACCTTTCTAAAATTCAAGGGCAACCTTCTAATAGGACCCTTTACTATTATCATTAAAGAAAGAAAAATTGAACAACTACCTCTTGGTTGTTAAAAATCATGAAAGTTTTCTAAAGTAGAGAGCAAGGGTCAAATGGTTGAAGGAAGTTAATAAATGTTCTAAGTTCTTCTTTAACTCATTAGTGGGTAAGAAGAACAACAATATAATTTGTTCAATCCAAACTGAATATGGCAGGCTCCTAAAGCATCAGGATCAAATTTTAGAAGAGGTAGGGGAATATTTTAGTGGATTATATGGTCAATCTACAAGGATTTCAAGCACCTCTCAATTACTAAATTCCTTCATCTCGAAGAAGTTAATCTCAATAAGAGGCTCTTAATCTAGTCAGACCTTTACAAGATGTTGAGATTAAAGATGTAATCTTTCAAATGAATCCAAACAAAGCTTCAGGTCTTGATGGCCTAAATGGGTTTTTCTTCCATAAAGCTGTTGGACCAATGGTGGTTGACAAATAAAAATCCCTTTATGTTTTGATAATTATAAAATATATAGAATTGGTTAAGA
>JANQAP020000402.1:38932-62151 GCA_026874005.2 Erythroxylum coriaceum
GTATAATTGAATTCAATTCTAATATTACTGGATTTGTTCCAAACAGTGTAAATTGAATTCAATTCAATTTCATTAATATAATTGAATTCAATTCGTTAATGAATTCAATTCGCTGTGTTCCAAACAGCCTGTTAATGATTGAAACCCTGCTTTTGTTTTTCTTCCTATTTGAACTTTCCCTTCTTGAGACACTCGATAATAGGAGCCACAATGGTACTAAAATTATGGGTGCATCATGTATAAAATGTTGCTAACCCATGAAAACTCTTCACATCCCTAACATTCTTATGTATAGGTCACTCCTTAATAGCTCTCACCTTCTCTTCATCTATTTTCACTCCATCTTTCCCCACAGTGAGACTAAGAAGCATAAATTTTTAGACATGAAACTGCACTTCTTCAAACTATCATATAATTTGTTTTCCCTCAAAACACCAAACACACTATGCAAGTCATCTAAATGCTTCTCTTTTGACTTGTTATAGATGACACTCAGTAATAAAAGCCACAATGCTTAAAATTGTGGATGAATATATATAAAATGTTGCTAACCTATAAAAACTCCTCACATCCTAACATTCTTTCATATAGGTCACTCCTTAATAACTCTCACCTTCTCTTCATCCACTCTCACTCCATCTTTCCCCACAATGAAACTAAGAAACAATAAATTTTTAGAAAAGAAAGTGCACTTCTTCAAATTAGCACATAATTTGTTTTCGCTCAAAACGAAAAACACACTACGCGAGTCATCTAATTGCTCCCCTTTTAACTTACTATAGATAAGTATATTATCAAAGTACATAACTACAAACTTACTTAAAAAATGTTTAAACACTTGATTCATCACCTTATAAAAGTTATCGGAGCATTGATTAAACTAAAAGGCATAATTAACCATTTAGACAACCTATCCCTTCTCCTAAACATTTTTTTTCGCTCACCTTTAAGCCTAATTCAACATCACTAACCATTCATATGACCTATCCCTTGTCTTAAACGTTGTTTTTCACTCACCTTCAAGCCTAATTCGAATTTGATGGTAACCACTCATGATATTAATCTTATAAAAGATCACTGCCCTACTTAATTGATCTAACGTATCATCTAACATTAAGATAGGAAGTCTATACCTAATAGTAATTTATTAATGGCTTGAATATCCACACAAATCCTCTAACTTTCATCTTTTTTAGTGTAAGTAAAGCAAGAACTGCACATGAGCTCATACTCTCTCTAATATGCCTTTTCCTAATCAACTCCTTTACTTTCTTCTTAAAGATCTCATTCTCCTTTGAACTCATACGATAGTGAGGTAAGTCAGGCAAATTAGCCCAAGAAACCAAATCAATATGGTGTTGGATATCTCTCATAGGAGGTAATCTATTGGGTAGCTCACGGGGCATTACATTCCTAAATTGTGCTAAAATTAGTTGCACTTTTAAAGGAATCTCATCTTCTCTTTTTTCACTCTCTTCTTCCCCTTTCTTTATCAATAAATATACCTCCCTCATTTCTTTCAAATCACTCACAAACATTCCCTTTTATTTTCCACTCCCAATAATGGCTTGTTTGTCTTACTAGGTTTGCCCACTCTCTTTTCACCTATGGGTACTAACATATACTTCACACTATTCTTTATAAATCAATAGATATTCTCCCTTTCCAAGCCATATGAATTAACATCATACTATCATAGTTTACTGAACAAAATTTCACAAATATCCATATCATCAAAATCACAATAATGTTTATATGTATTTACCAATAAAGAATGGCACATTATACCTTTCTATGATATGAGATCACTAGTAGCAGTAATTCCTGTGACACTGTAGGGATTAGGGTGAGGTTCGATCAAAAACTTCAACTTTTTAACCATCAATTTACTGATGATATTCTCTTAGCTATCTCCATTAATGATCAGCTCACATAGATTTTCTTGTATTATGCCTCTATTAAAAAAATAATTAACGTCATTGTCAATCTTTATGTTCCCTTTTAGAAATCATTAATCTCCCAATAACTCCAATAAAGCCATCTTCTTCTCCCTTAGGCTTCACAATCTTCTTCATCTAGTTTATAACGATCTCCTTTTAGGATACTTTCCTCATCATTGTTGGAATTATTAGTTCTCATAAAAGTTGTTGGAATTTGAGGTTGTGTAAGGGTAATTTCTCTATCAACTATATTATCAAATTTCTGGTTATTGTCTCCTAACATTAATGTTTGCAATTTTTTGTGATTGTAGCCAACTATTGTTAAATATTGTGAATAGCTATCCTATGTTCTTTAATTCTTCTCTAAACATCGGGTAATCCTTGAATGTTATCATTAGGCCTATTTACCATTATCAGAAAGAACAACCTTTGTGAAATTCAAAGTTCTGATACCACATGATGCAACGGAAAAGATAAATAGACATAATTCGAATATAAGAATTGTAAGATAAAAATTCTCAAGGAGAAAATAAATTTTATTAATAAACAGTTATGTTAATCTTTCTCAAACTTATTTTTATATAAAATCTTAATTCATGTTAGGAAGAGTTGTAGACAAAATAGAAAACTCTAATTCATCTTAGGAAGATTTCTAGATAAAATAGGAAACTCTAATTTATCTTAGGAAGAGTTCTAGATAAAATAGGAAACTTCTAATAAACCTTAGGAAGAGTCTTAAAAAAATAGGAAAGGAATCAAAGAGAATGAGTAAACTAGGAAATAAGAAATAAATAAAATAAATAGGAAATAGTTCAAAATCTAACCAAAAAATGATGGATAAGGCATAATCACATGCTAGTTAATATCCTATTCAACCTAAAGAGAAAGAAATACAAAGAGACATGTTGGACAAAGTATGATCACGTGCTAGTAAATGTCCCAGTCTATCTAACAATTCAGATAGCTCATCACATTCTGTCACTCAACCTGATTCTCATTGTGACTACATTTCTTTAAAATGGACAACTTAGATATTTTTCCAACATTTTAGAGCTTTAGCCAATTTTCTTGACAACTTGTTATTTACACCAACTCCTTGTCAACATATGATACCATCATATTTTAAAAGTTGTAAAATATGTGTCAACCGAATATCGAAAAGGTCTCATAAATAATATATATAGTATGGAAAAATAAATAAGAATATAAGAAAATTTTAATGATGTTAAATTAGTTAAGCGTACTTATATTTTTTAAAAATAGAGAGCGATTAATTCACTATTACATAATAATGATAACTTCCACAATTGTGTTTATAACAAAATATTTATATGTAAATCCTAATTGATATTATTGTACTTAGCTTCTTACTAAATTCAACCTAACTTAATTATAATTATAATAAATATTGGAATTTTTCTAAAATTTGAAATATATGGAAAATATATTTTAAAATAATATTCATCATCATCATCACCCAGTCCGAAATCCCGCAATGAAGCGGGGTCTGGGGAGGTCCAGTAGTACGCAGCCTTACCCCTACATAATAGAGAGGCTGTTTCCGGTGGACCCACATGCATATGAGATAATATATTTAAAATAATATTATTTATCATAAATATGGTCTGAGACATAGTCATATCTCAGACTGTGTATCTTACTTCTTCTATATATATAGACACAGGTTCCACTATGAGGCATGGTTATATCTTTTTTCAAATTTTTTATACTAATATGCTCCTATTCCAACTTATGTTTTTGCTTGTACATTTCAAAGAAAAATATATCCTACAAACACAATCTTCTGTCAAGTTAAATTGTCTCAAAAGTTTTCAAAATACACTTATTTTCTTCTTAAAACTTTAGGACTACATGTTTATGTATATGAGTCATCTACAATAAAAAGAAACATAATCTTTATAAAAATGACCATAGACAATTATCAAATGGAAATCAGTTACACACTTGAAATATCTATTACAATTCTAATCTTTAAACAACATAAAATTGCATGAAATAATAAGGAATGCCATGCCACTCACTCTTTGCATGTAGTATTTATTTCCTACACACAAGGCCTTATTTGTACAATTTGTGCTGCGGCCTTAGACTTCGGCCTATTCTTGTTGGGTTTGGGTTGATATTTTCTTTGAAGCTGAAGGAAAAACAACAAAAAAAAAAGAGGCTCGTCTTGTACGGTCCAATTTAAGCTTGTCTGGTTTCAATTGGATTCCAATTCTAATCATTTATATAGAAAGACTACCGAAAACTTGTCTTTCTTTAAGTTCCGAGTTCCGACACCGTCCAAGTAGCTTAGCAGGTCTCATCAATTGGAGTCCACATCAGATCTATTAGCCAATATAAAATACTATCATATCCTATCTTTATACTCTTTCCTTCTAGTCCACATCAAAGCGATTAGTTAGCCAATATAAAAATACTATGATGATATCTGTAGTGCGTACTAAACAGAGAGTTAAAAAAGAGAAAGGAGTTTACTTATAAACTTTAGAAACAGCACACGAGTCCCATTTTCACAATATCGAATAAGCAGCATTAATTTAGAGTTTTTCTCAATAATAGTGCATTAACTTAACTCTCATTCCAATTTGACTTTAATCTGGCTAACTAGGTACTGTGTTACGTTAAGTCATTCTTGAGCATTTAGTGTTAACAGTGCACGTGATTAGGGCATAAATGATTCAATTTTTTATTTTTAACATAAAAAATTAAAAAAATCAATTCAATAATTCTATTTCTTGATCGTATCTATGTACAATGCATTAATTAAAAGATTGAAAATGAAATTGATTCTACCTTACGTGGCCAGTCCGTAGGAATACTGTGTACTCTTAGAAACAAAAGTAACGAACAAGATGATAAAGGTGACACTTGTCATGAAATAAGTACGTATTGACTTTGAAAAATCAAAGTCTCCAGCACACATTGCCGACAGGTATAGCAATCGAAGGAAACGTGATTTTCGAGTCATCGACCTCTTTTCTTGCTAACTGACAAAGATAGAAAACGATACAATTATTTTCCATCTCATTAAATTCAGCAGCTTCGTTTATCCTTGAAATTCTGTGATCGGAGTAAATATACTTTTTTTCACATTAAATTAGTAAGGCCGTTAAATACTGTGATTGTTTACTAGTGAAGCAATCACACGGCTTTAACGAGTTGCCTTCTAACTATTTGAAATGTAAATGAATAGTCCTTTGATGTGAAAAGAACTATGCAAGTTTTGTCCTACATGCTTAGACTGGGGATTACGTGGAGAATAGAATAGGGTTCTTAATTAATAAAAGCAACCCTTCAGGTACACTTGTCCCAATTCCTGAACCTGTTTCGTGTGTGGAAGAGTGTATTTCTTTTCATCGACCCCACACTTATCTTTTTGCATTATTTAAGGCGGTAGTAAAACAGGAATGTTAGGTAATGTTAATTCCCAGAGCTCTTTAGTTCTTATAAAAAATATATGTTGATTCCCAGAACTCTAGGCTATTCGTATTTTCATGTGATTCTTTAGCAAATATTTTGTCACAATTTGTGTTATTTTTTTAAGTCTCCACTTAAGAATTCAAATATGAGCCTCATATTAATTGGTTCTTATAAAAAATATATTATTGATTTAATAACTCATGAAAGAGATATTTTCCCTGAGATGAACAATCCTTTCACCTATTAAATTCAAGTTGTATTATAAAAATATATTTATACAAGGAAAAAAATAACAAAAAGAAAAAACAAAACTTTTGGAGTGGAGAGATACAAGCCATCAAAATATGAGATACAGTGAAAAGATGCCAAGGACAACAATTATGAGCAATAAGAGCGAAGGAAACACTTTAACAATTGCACTATTACAGCCGACAGAAAGTCCCAGAATGCGGTCAAGGCAAGACACAAACATAAAAGAGCTTGGTCTTTATGCCAACGCCACAAAATCTTGTGGTGTTGGACGACGGATTTAGCGGCCTGCCTGAAATGTCAGCACCAAGTACCAACTCCCCATTCAACTATAGTAACACTTCATTCAGATTCGGCAGGTTTTCCCGTGGAGCACGTAAAACTTAAATTTCTTATTCTACGACCAACTCTAGTTAACATGAAAATTGATATACCATTTAATTATGCAAAAGAGCGTAATAAGTATATAACACTCTAAAATTTCAAATTTATATCAAAATACTTAAATAAAAAATAGATGAGTATAAGCTTTTTTTTAGAATAACTAAACACATGAAAATCTTCACAAACATACGTTTAACTCATAAGACGTGACATAACATTAACCAATCTAATGAATAAGCATACAGCTTGCTTATCCGTTAGTTTATATCAATCAACCTGTTTTTACAAGTATTAATCTTCCAATTACGAAATTTTAATTTTAATAGATAAAATAGTTGCTTCAGACGATTTCCTTGCATTAAAAGAGTTTAGTATGACATATCATTTTTCTTCTTTTTTCAAGAAAAGTATATAAAATAATGTCAAAAATCACTATCTACTTTTTTAAAGAATATAATAAAGTGTTAGAATATATTTGGAACTGACAGACGAATGTCATTCTGGATATCAACATACCTAATTGATTTTTTCAAATCACTTGGTATTTATTATTTTCCTTAAAAAATGAGCATGGAATTCAATTAAGAAAAGGATTTAAATTTTCGGTTACCATATAAGCAGCAAAAAGACATTTATTGGATTCATTGCCCAACAATTTAAGAGATTTCCTACTAATTGAGTTACACGAAAACGATGGAAATGAGTAATGACTGACTAGTGTTAAAAAGAAGAAATGAATAACTCAATAATATAATAAAACAATACAACCTTATAATGATAAATGTTTGAAATCAAGTTTCAAGCCCAAGAGAAAATTGAAAAAAGGAACTAACATAAACTACCACAACAATCAAAACCATATGTAGACTGTATGACTGTTCTAAATGGACGCATCCATCATTAAACTGAACAGAACAAAACAGAAGCCGCTAGTATCATCAAACTTGAAGGACCTGTAGCAAACGAAGACGACGGCGCCGACCCCGGAGTAACTTCCGATTGTGTGGGACTCGTCGATGACGATGATGCCGAAGGACTTGGAGACGAGAGCTCTGACGGTGATGGAGATACTTCCTGAGGTTGCTGGGTCGGAGACGGAGAATAACTCGTTGGACTTGGACCCTCTGTCGGAGGATTTGCATATGGAGACGGAGGATTCGTAGGTGATCCTGCCGGAGATGGAGCTTTTGGGCTTGGAGATGATGGATGCTGAGGCCCTGGTGCCGGTGTGATGGGAGATGGTGCTTTGGGACTATAGGCTGGTGGTTGGTAAGAAGGTGCATGGGTTGCCGGAGAGGGTGGTTGGTAGGAAGGTGCATGGGTTGCCGGAGACGGTGACTGAGACCAAGGTGCAGGGGTTGTCTGAGACGGTGGATGAGACCAAGGTGCAGGGGTTGCATGAGACGGTGGATGAGACCAAGGTGGAGTCAGCGGAGATGGAGCCCTGGGCGATGATGCTGGAGGTTGGGACCATGGAGACGGAGCCTTTGGTGGCTTGGCATACGGTGTGGGAGGTACGGGGGTACGTGGAGGTGGAGGTGACCGAATAGCCAATACAACAACAATGAGTTTCTGTCCCTTCTTGCAATGTGATTCCTTGCCACTAACGAAAAAGAACGGACCAGAGTGACTAAACTGAAACACTGATTTCCCAGAAGTCATTCTTCTTATAGGCTTCTTCGTGCTGCAATTGTAGTAGTCTTCTTTGCTCACTTGATACACCGAGTCATCTCCTTTGTTGTACTTGAAAACTGCAATAACGTTAACAATCCCTCTCATAATTAAAGACAAGAACCGTAAAAATGAATAAAGACGTTAAGATTTGCAGTAGTTACCCAAAGTGTCATTGACTTGAAACCTGTTCCTCCCAGCCCAGTGATTGTAAGGCTCAGAGGGGCTAACCACCCAGCCATCTTTGCCACCTACGAAGAAATTTATGTAGGCGAGGGAGGAACTAAAGAAGCAGGAGGCAAAAAAAACAGAGAAGAGGGTGAGAGACGGTTGAGACACCATATGCTTGGCTGTAGAACAAGAGCTAAAGCTAGAACTGCAAACAACAAATGGACTGGATGTGTATGGAAGACCTATATATCGACTCCAAAAGAAACTGAGAAAAAGGAAATACTAATATTGGAAATGTTTTGAAAGGTTAATGATTTTGTGGGATTTGTTCTAAAATTGAAAAGCAAGGGTGAAACTGAAAATTTGAGAAAATGGTTTAAGTTAGAAGGCATGAATCAAATTGGACAGCTGGTAACTCTTTAATGGTGCTCAAAACTTTGGTTAATAGCCAGTAATAAAGGACACAATGATAGAAACCAACGGCTACAAAATTATACCGTGGTGAATGCGTTTAATAGTGAACAAGCATTAAAAAGCATTATATCTGCATATTAACCACAATACGCCATAACATCATCGGTTAGTGATTAGATTAGTATATAAGAATGTGGACGAATCCAACGACACAAGGCATCACGGTAATATACATATTGCAATTGAAAAAAAAAAAAAATTCCCCCCTTGAGACTCGAGAACCCATTTATTTTGTGGTAACTGAAAAAGTTGGCTTTGGTAATAAGATTAAGACCTGACAAATATGATTAGAAACCAAAGATAATACGTCAATTTCAATCTTTGATTAACTTTTGCCAAGTTGATAACGGGATTTTCTATATACATCAAATCAAAATATCAACGCGTAAGGTTGCAAGCAGAGCCGGGTTTCTTTTGGTTGTGTACGGGACTCGGAAACTTACAAGGGTGTTCGATCATTTTTCAACAGATAATTACATTAAAATAGACTTCACCTTTATTATTTAACAGAGTTGAATATATCAACGAGTCAATACTCGTGAGTCGTTCAATCCACGTAAACATGAATGTGTAAACTCAGCAAAGCTAAGAAAGTTCTGTTGGACGCTTGGCAAGTTTTCCTGGCAGGAATCACACCAAATGCTGAGATGAAATCATTTTTGATCGCCACTTAACTAGTCCCCAATTCCTTCAAACTATGTATACAATACATGCTCCGTATGTGTTCCAATTTTCAGGCCTGCACTTGTTTTAGTTTATTCTGTTCTGTAACTTCAGCGCGAACACAAGCTGTTGCCTACTTGGGAGCTTTTGTTCTTACTGCTGCTGTGCGGTTATTTGTGAATCTAAACTTTTCATTATCGATTGTTATCTCTTGTACCTATATCTTTCTGATTTGGGCATTGAGAGTTGGATTTTCTTCTTATCACACAATGGTATCTAACGAATAGGAGCAGGATTTCCAGAGAAAAGCCATAAACGCCATGGCTGTGACTCTCAAGTTCACTGCAGTGCTCGATCTCTTTAGCTGGTCTACTCAGGCGGAGCTGCTGTTGACACGGCTGGCTAGAGGCTGTGGTTGGCAGTCTACTTCAATCAAAGCTGTTATTGAAAATATTAAAGCATTCTACTTCAAAGCTTCACTAACATAGGCATCAGGGACTTTTTAAGTCGTTTGAACTTGTTTTTTCTGTTGATATTTTATTTCAGTTTATTGGCTTATGATTTCAGGGATTATTGACTGCTATAATCTGTTGTCTATCTTTCAAAACTTGCAATCTCTTATTATTATGCAACGTATAATGGGATGATACGAGAGACAAGATCAATGATGGATCAACCAAAATTTTGGATCAAGATCGATGAAAATGTTCAATGAAAAGCACTCCATCAGAATCTTGAATAGTTTTCCAGAAGAAAATCCCAATTGTTTGCATAGTTAATCGTTTGATTAGCTTGGAAAAGATGTAGAAGTCCATCAACTTCAAATTCTGAAGAACAACATCCACGTGCTATAATAGGAATGGGTTATTTTTCTTTCTTTTAAATATTGATAAATTCTCAAATCACATAATAAGAAATTATCAGAGATGGGAAGCATCGTTAGTTTCAGCAACTACAATTGTGAAAACAAAAGGGCTTCCGTACCATCCAATATTAAACATAGCAGGGATCTTAAGCTACATCACATGCAAAAGAAATCGTGCTTTTTGGGTGATCAGAAGCCTGCCAATTCTCAATTTCACAAAGCTACATGAAGAAGTTTACGCCTTAACTTGGCTATTTTAGCCATTAACTTAAAAGAAATGAGCAAGTGCGGTGCAATTTCTTGTTTCACTTCCTCTCCAATATGACCAAAGGAAATCTCCCATTATTTACTAGTCTCCAATTTCTTGACAAACTCTTTGTAGTAACTAAGTTGATCTTCGGTTGAAACTTCAATGCTCCATAAAAGAAATCAAATCTCATGCTTGTGCCTACAAGAAGGAAATAATGTTAACAAGGCTAGCCGTTTCCACTTTCCACACACAAGTGATCCATCCACGCTTTCCGTCACATAGTCGACAATCACTAAGGCACATTCTGCTGTAGGAAGTTGAGGTTTTCATTGTAAACATTTTCTGGCAGATTTGTTCTTGTCCATTTTGTTCGTACGGTGATAAACAATAGAGTTGCAGCTTGGCTACCAAGGCCACATACTAAGCCTATCCACAGACCCTACAACAACATAAGCAGAAAAACAAAGTTACTATGACCTAAACCATGTTTATAACAAAAAATATCTTTCACTTCACCTCATAGCATTACCTTAACGTATTGCTTCAACTTGAACCCTAGAACACAAGATATGGGCATGCCTATGAAATAGAATGTTACCAAATTGGCATACACTGCCAAGTGCTGCCAACCACGTCCTCTTGTCACCCCTGCAGTTTCAGAGACTTACTTTTTAGCAAGAGAAACTAACTGACTTGCTCAAAAAATTAACTGCCCATCATTCACCAAGAAGTGCACCTGATAAGATACCCTGCACGGAATCCAGTGTAATAGAAATCGCAAGCAAAGGAGTCATGGATGCAAATTCCTTCATTATTTTAGCGCTATCACTGAATAAGCCTGCCCAAATATTGTGGCCTAACACGAGAGCTAGCACAATAACAAGGGCAAGAAGGACAGAGAACTTGAGAGCTACAAGCATGGCAGACTTGGCTCTGTCTGGATTGCCTGCTCCCAACTCATTTGAGACCCTCGTGCTTTCAGAAGAAAATTATTTCAGTACATCAAGGTAAATGTTGAATCCACAAAAAACAAGCGAGTTAAGGTATGAAAGATGCTTTTACTTAAAAGCTTACCTTGCAGCAGCACTGAGACCATAAATTAACATGTAGGCTACAGTTTCTGTATTCACACTGTAGATATAAAGACACCCAGGAAATAGAAATGCAAATTTCAGGATATGAGATGAAGGGAAGAATACCAAGAAGAGGGAGAAAAAAAAAACAGAAGAAAGAAAACAAGTCTTACCAAATTGCAATTAATGAGGTAGTTATTTCTGAATTTGGCATCAATCCTGCTAAGAACACAAGAATCTCGAAAGCCCAATACTCTAAGCTGACAAGCATACAGCAAAAATGAAAAGGAAATGATTCAATGATCTTCTATCTTGAATTATTCCGTGAGCTTCTATGTGGCACAATTTTCTCATAGTCGGAAGTCACAAGCTTACGACAAACCTGAATCAAAACTTGGGCCAATTGGATGTTCTATTATCACCTAAAAATTTCACTAACTGATTCCAGCTTAAGAGTATGCAGTTGAATTTCTTTGAAGTAGTACAAAAGGTAATCATAATGGTACATGATTCGAGTTACCAGATCATCGCAGCAGAAGGCAATGCTAGCTTCAGGTGACTTAAAATGAATCGGAATGATTCGAAGGAAAATCCATCCCAGGTCTGATAAAAATTTTCAGAACAAATCACATAGACAACCAGCATAACAACTGATATCCATAACGAAATGGAAGCTGCAAGTGGAGCACCCTTGAAGCCTAGAGCTGTACAATGAATCATAGCATAACAAATACCAATATGAATGCACATTGGTATGAAGGAGAAGAGGACAAGAGGGATGACAACTGATTGTGTCTGCAGAAACCTCAAGATGTTCTGTAAGAAACCGAACGCAAATAATCCGGGAATGAGATACTTCATATACAAGGCAGCAGTGGCAGCAATATCAGCATCTTGATGGAGTAAAATGAGAACTGGCTCAGTGTAGAACCACAGCATTGATATAGCAAAAGAGAACAACAACGACACAATGCAGGATGCTTGTAGATAAATTCCCAGCATCCTGTACAGCTCTGCACCGAAACCCTGACCACAGAGCGTTTCAAGTGCTCCACTTAAACCTATCTGCATCATGAAAACGGAAAAGGGTTCGTTAGATACACAAGCACATAGTTATTAAGTTTTAACACAAATGAAGACACCATGGCAAGATCTTATATCAACAAATAAAATATTGCCAATATGTAGACATTGACATCAATTTAATATGACATTACGTATACAAGAATTTTCTCCATCCCAATCGTTATCATTACAAAGAGCATTATCCTAACTAGATGCTCTATACTCTTTTCTTTTTTATTTTCATTACTTTATGTTGGCCTTACATTACATGCACAACCCGAAGATGTACATGAATCACAGATTTTGATGCAACCAAAAATAACCGAAGAAACTGAAAAGCTGATATTAAAAAGCACAAATATGATGCTAAAATCTTGTCAGTAAAAGTTTTCGAGTACTTATTACCGTGACAGCAAAGCCGGTGACGGTGGCCCACGAATTAGCAAGAGTGGCGCCGGCGAGCTCGAGCTCACCGAGGTGGCCGGCAAACATAACAGAGACCAGAGTGATTAAGTAGTAGAATACATTAGTAAGAATCATAGGCAGCGAGAAGAAGATCTGCTTCTTAGCCTCCTCCACATCGATAACTTTGTTATTGGCCCACCAAGAACGTGTCTCTTCGGTAATATTACCTTCTTCTTTTAACCCTCTATCATCTTCATCTAGCAGAGGTACTGCGGTATGTATGCTTGTGTGATCTGAAGGCATCTCTTCTTCAGTTCTTCTTCTTCTTCTTCTTTCTTCAAATTAATAGATATAAATCTTAAAATTTAGGAGGATAGTTTCCCCGTAAACCATATTTAATGTTTTCATTTCGGTACAACATAAAATAGTTAATAACATTAATATAATTTATTTTACCACATGTTTTGTCACCTCCTAATATTTATAAAATAAATGATGTGTGTCGAGTAAAAACTTTCTTTGTTTATGTTAATTTGAAATTTAATATTAAATCTCAAATTTTAACATAAACTAATTTTGATGCAAAGTATCAAACCACTATATATCGTTTTTTGAACATCTCATCTCCGGGGTTATCACTTTCTCCCCTTGTTATGCTCTTTCTGCTGTAATGCCTTTGGTTTCGCCTTTTATTCAACGCTTTTTGTATTGAACACTCAACATCAATAGTCATTACACCTGCAATCCCCTTCTTAGTATCGACTACATGTTAGTTGCTTTCACCTCAGTTTTGGTCAATTTTAATTATACACTTACAAGGCCTTTGATCTACTAGTATTCTTTTGCACCTCTTCTTAGGGCTTTATTTCTTATAATTCAATTACCATAAAGAAAGAAGGCAATTCCAATATTTATTAGGATTCTATTCCATTGGTGATTAGCGGACATAGCCGCCGATACGAAAGCTCAATCAGGATTCAGGACCATGAGTCCAAAGCTATGCGTAACCACTTACGTCATAGGCCCCAGCATACTCATGGAGTATCTCCTACCTATTACAAAATAATGGAAACTCGCGCATAGTTTGAATAAGACAACCGTTATAAGATAAACAAGATACATGTTCCATAGTTTGAAGGCAATGAAAAACCCTATGAGTTAATGATTTCACAAACCGTCTGATTTTATGCGATTGTCTCTGGGTACAAATAAAAATAAAAAATCAATTAAAAGAAAAATAATAAATGACATCAGAAATTTGGTAACGCAGTTCAGAATTTCTTGCTTATGTCTGCGAGGCCCTCACTCAGATTAATTCTTTCATCGAAGTACGATATATTTACCCAAAGCTTTATTGAACCGACACCACTCGCCCCTTAACACTATCTCTCAACTTCACTTTCCGTGAAAGACTTTTCACACCTAATAATACGACCAAGGATTTTTCTAAACAACTTAATGAACGACAATTAATAAACAAAATAACTCAAGTGATTAATCAACTAAGAAAAGAACAACAATACACTTGAGATAAAAGAGAAGAACAACTTCCCGAAAAGTTCAATTGTACTGAAATAAATCTGTAAGTTGTCGCAGCAATAATAAGAAAGCAATCCACCCAAGAATCACTCCACAAAGCTAAATGTGCAGCTTAAGCAGCATCCCACAAAAACACGCACACCATACACTTCAACTATTCACGTAGTTTGATCTTCAAGATATTTACTGCAGAAATATTACTCTTCCAAAACTAAGAACACGCATACAAACACGCATGAAGAATGATCTCTCCAACAGTGTGTTAGTCCAACCTTCAATACCAAAACAGAAACCCAGCATCAAAAACACTCACTGCTCTTGGACACCCACGCACTCCACACTCACAAATCAGCCATAGGGTTATTTTCCACACTATAACTCCAATCATAGCCCATCAATCAATTCTTCAACATCTTACGTCTATACCCCCTTGTGAGATAAAATCAGCTGCTTAACTTTTGTTCATCCACGGCTCACAACACACACAGTGCACCCACTCTTGAACAAAAACAAAGAACAAAAGCAATCACCAAGTTAATCACGTTAATCTTTTTCCACCCAACAAATATCACCCACGCACCTACCAAAGCACTCACACACACATCAAATCACCAATCAGCCGTAGGTCTTATTTGTTTCACACACCCAACGACACTTATCGTGTCTTTTTTTAGAAGTTCACTTAATTCCCAATTAAATTTAGAGCAATACCCTTCTTCACTGCACTCACATAAATTAATTTCATTTATAACCAAACTTTCAGCTATACCTTTCAGCTACTACTTTAAGTAAGATTACTTAATTCAAAGTAAAATTTCCTACAATATGTTTCATCAAATACACATTTATTCTCTATTCTATCTTGAGTATGATACAACTAAGTTTTTGAATCCAAAATAATAAGAAATATGTTAATTTAAAAAAATATGTTAAAATAAAATAAATAGATACATATATCTAACGGGTAATAGACACGTCTTTGTTCATTATAGAATGCAAATTCTCATAGAATAGTTGTTCAAAGTACAGAACATGAATTGAAAAGAAAAATTGGACGAATGTAATGGCTGGTTTACAAAAACCATCGAATGAATTAAATTGCTTATAAAAGCCATCATAATATGGTCTTTTCTTGCAGAGCCAACACAAGTTATATTATGGGAGAAAAGGTGAAGCTTTTCGCTGCGTGGCCGAGTCCATTTTCTTTAAGAGTAAAATGGGCACTAAGGCTGAAGGGTATCGAGTATGATATCGTACACGAGGACCTCTCCAACAAGAGTGATTTGCTTCTTCAGTATAATCCTGTTTACCATAAGGTTCCTGTGCTTGTTCACAATGACCAAGTCATCTGTGAATCACTCGTGATTCTCGAATATGTTGATGAGACATGGAAACACATCCCTTTGCTGCCTGAAGATCCTTATGAGCGAGCCGCGGCTCGTTTTTGGGCCAGGTTTGGTGATGATAAAGTAATGTACTCCTGCCAGAGATTAGTAGAAATAGATGAGCTAAACTGTACTGTGTAGTATTAGTAGGCTTGGTTTTACTACCTAACTTACCAATTAATTATTTCTCATTTATTGGAAGCAGGTATTAGCATCAATAGTATATGGTGTTTTTGTGAAGCAAGGAAAGGAGCAAGAAGAAGGCATAGTTGCATCCTTAGAGAATCTAAAACATTTGGAAGAAGAGCTGAAAGGAAAGAAGTTCTTCGGTGGGGAGAAAATTGGTCTAGCAGATCTTGCACTCGGTTGGCTTGCTTATTACCTTGGTATTTTTGAGGAGATTATGGGTCTAAAACTCTTAGACCAACAAAAGTTCCCTTCTTTAGCTGCGTGGATCCATGAATTTGCAGATCATCCACTAACTGCTGAAGCATGGCCACCAAGAGACAAACTTGTTGCCAGGTGCACTGCTATGCGTGAAACTTACCTTTCAAAAGATGGGCATCACTAGTGGACCACCAGCTCTTCCTGTTAAATAACTATTGAAAGGACGAACGATAATAAAGGAAAGACATTAGTCACATCCAATGCGATGGTGATTTGTTGGAAAACCAAAAGTGAATAAAAGATGTAGAATAATGCATGCTTCGAGATTTAATTGCTACAAAATAGCTAACTTGAACCACTACAAGATAAAGATAATTAGCGACTAATTTTGACTAATTAGAGTCTAATTTTGACACTATTAAAATAGAAAAAATTTCCACGCCCCTCCCAAAATAAGTTTTTGTTTTTTTTTTTCTGAAATCATTAATATCGGCAGACTGCTTGCTATTGAAACAAATTTACGGGTGACAGTGTCTTTTGTTGTTGAAAATTGGCAAGTGGTAGCCATAATTTTTATTGCTAAAACGTAACAACTTGTTGCTCCTGCTTTATTACCAATTTATATCAGTAGTGAAGAATTATATACTTATCAACTTAAGGCAAACCAAAGATAAAATACAAAGATGGAAATATTTTTATTAATATAATACAATTGATATAACATAAAAATTTGACTACTTTATCTTTATTTCATTATAATTTTCTTTAGGTAACTTCAAATGATTCAATATTAAATTCATTTCAACCTAGACATATGCAGTTTAAGATGACTCTTAGAGTGGCTGAATTGATTAAGATTTGACAATTTTGTTACTTATTTAAGTTGCAACATAATTGCCAAAAGTCAACTTTATTTCTAATACTCTCATGTAAACTTAATTTTGTACAACTCCAATCATCATCTGTGATTTTTGAAAAACAATATATTTGAGACTCTTAGTAAAAATATCAATAAGTTTATCAATAAACTTCAATTTAATTTCTTCCTTGGTAATATATTCTTGAATAAACTAAAATTATATATCAATATGCTTGCCCTCTTAATCGTAAAGTACTTTTGAGCGGACTTAAATCTTTTGTTATTTCAATTTTGTTTTAATCATACCTTGTTCAATAGCCTTCTCAAATAAATAATATAACAAATAGAAGTAGTTGCAAAGTACTCCAATTTTTATATGGAGATGTAACTATGAATTGTTCTTAGTCATTATTCTATTAAGATTGGACATTAATAGAACGTAAAAAGACTAGAACACATTATATTTTTTCTTATGAAATAAGTAGTCGATCTCATAGATTAAAGCATGAAGATACTTAAACAAACATGTGGGTACTTATGAGAGAATAGGTTTATTGAACTGACTCCATATGAGAAATGCACTTAGAATATTACTTGTATGTCTATGGAAATTCTCTTTGTGATGATTGTATGAGTGATCATTTAACTTGAAATCTCTAAAGTTATCTTGTATAAGAATTGTTATGTTTTGATACTATTTATGACATGTTCTAGTTATTGATAACTCATTCAGTAGTCATTGGATATAACATGAATTATATGGAGGTAGATTAGTGAACAAGATATGATTCATCACCCTAGCTAAATTAATTAGAGAGAATGTTTTGTTGCTTTCGATTATTATTCATTCAGGGAATTCTTGGCCAAAGTGAAATGATGTTTTGTAAATAGTTTACAAATATCATTAATTGAATCAATAGCTAATGGTGCAGAACTAATATGATTGAACTCAAAATAAAGTAGACATTAATTGAAACATTGTATGATGAAAGGATTAAATTATATGAAAAAATCATGCACGGAAAAATTGGTAAAAACCAATTTGACATTCTTAAATATTTGGGTGATCATGATGTATTGCTAGACGCCAATCTTAAACTATAAATATAAATTGTTTAATTAGATAATTAAAGAAAAATTAAAGGAGTTTAATTCATCTAATCCTAAATATAATTTAGGGTTATAATGTTTATCCATTCCCAACATATTTGGGAACCTAATAAGTCTTACATAAAGAACAAGTTGGAGAGCTTTATATTTTAATCAAGTTGGACTTGATTGTAAAGTTTGAGAAACTTTTTGATTAAATATAATCATATTTAATAAAAATAATTAGTATCAGATATTAGATCTTATTTGGGAGTAATTGGTATTTAATTATAATTATTTGTAATTCTATTTAAAATTTAACTAAAATTAGATTTTAATTTCAATTAAATTACTAAACTGTTCAAAACCTATTATAAATAGGCTTAAGCTCTAATGAAGCTAGCAATCCTTGTTTAAATTTCTTTGTAAGAGTTACAAAATTCTCTTAACCTGTTTTGTGAATATCATTGGAGGTCGAACACTTGTTCAACTACGGTAGTTGAGATGGACTAGTTTTGGAAACGGTTTGAGGAATATGACAAGAAAAGAATCAAGCTTCAAAATTAAGTACGAATTAAGATTCATGCTTTATTATGTTTTAATCGTTAATTATTTTATAAAATTAAAGTGATCTTATTTTTCAAAATAATAAAAATAGAAAAAAAATTTGTAATTATTTCGCTGCAATTGGGATTAGATCCTGTCTTGATTTTCTACAGTGGTATCGAAGTAAATTTTAATTCTATAACTTTATTAAAAAAATTTATTTTTATTGATCTTGAATTATTGAATTATAATTGTAAACCTTAAAAATTAGAATAAGATTTGATTAACATTAATATGAAAATTTCAGGTTAAAATTCTTGAAATCTTAAATTTAATTTAGAATTATAATTATAATTATAATAAAATTGTAATTAGAAATCAAAAAGTCAAATTTAAGAGTTAACATACGAGCATAATCTAAAAACTGTAATTCAGAAACCCCAAAAACTCATAATAAGATTAGAAACCTAAAAAATTTTAGTTGTTGGTCAACGTTTTGGTGAGTCATGTGAGAGATGAAAATTAGATCACCAGAGGATGGGTCTGTTGCTGCTTGGAGAAGTGTTCTCGTTGGTCATGATAAACAAAGCATGGGCTATGTTTGGTTGGAAGTAAAATTTTTAACAGAATGGAATGAAATGGAACGGTTTATAATAGAATGATACGTAAATAGATATAATATTAGAAAATTATTGTTTGGGAGAGATAGAAGGGTTCATAATGTAATATAGTAAAATATTGTTTGGATGAAGGATTTATAACGTAATATAGTGTAAAGTTGTTTATCATTTTACATTCCATCCTAAATTTCTCAAATCGGAGGTTTTTCATTTTTACTGTTTAGGATGGAATAAGATATAATATGAAATTCTTCTCTTCCATCTCATCCCATTTCATTCTATTTTATTCTATTATAAAACCTCCTCCTAAATAATGAAATGATATTATATTTTATTTCATTCTATTATAAAACTCCCAACTAAACATAGCCGAACTGTGCTTAGAGAAGAGATGTTGGCACTAGCTACGGAAGTTGGCAATGAACTATTGGATGGTTGGTCTCTAGTGACGAGTGACTAGAATGCTGCAACTAGAAGCTTCTTTGGACTACAATGATGTGACAGGATGGTATTTCCCAGTGGCAATGCAGCTAGTGGATGCTGCAACATGAAGCCACGCCACCTGGAAACGTGTTGAAGTTGAATGTGGTGGCGGCTGGAGACAACGGTGTGGAGGGTGTTAGCGGCAATTAGTTCTTCTATTCCCAAATCCCTGTTTTCTGTTTCCTGTGCCTAAAACCCCCTTAACCATCAAATTTATTGCAATAAATAGTTAAGAGGGCTTTGTGCACAGGAGAACAGGGGTTCAGAAATAGAAGATCTATTCCCTTGCTAGCGATAGCATGGGCGGTGGCAGCTTACTGTTAAGGGTGGCAAGATTTTTGTGTAGTGAACCTAGATTTCTTAAAAAAGAAAGGGAGTTATTTGGATTTGAGGTTAGACTTATTATTCCAAGAGTAAAATAAGTGGTGTTTGGAAACATGTTTAGAAATGGGCATGCTTGGTAATATGAATAACTTTAAGGATGTTTGGACACTAGAGTAGGATTTCTCATGTTTGGTTACGATTTTAATGTAACCTAAACTAAGAACAAGGCATGTTTGACTTTAAGATTAATGTAATCTTAATCAATTTTATTCTAAAAATAAATTTAGAAGAGTTTTAATTCAAAATCAATTCCAAATTTAAATTAATTATTTTTCTCAATATGATTATAATTAAGATTAATAATTATATTATTCATAATTAATTTTAGAAAATTAGTTTTAAAATTAAAATTAATTAGTTTCAATTATATTGAAATTAATTAATTAGACTCTTCAAAGTTTTTTCCTAAATAATTAAAAAATGTGTTTGTTAACTAAATTTGTTTATTTGAATTTGATTGAGATAAATTAAATTCATGGTTTTATTTTTTTAGAGAATTATTATTCAATTTATTTATAAATTGTTTCTTTATTTATTAATACTAAGTTTATTGATTTATTAGAAAAGGTAAATCTCTTGATTAAATTTTGAAAAGTGGTTTTATCTATTAATTAAGAAAAATGAGCTTTCTTAATATTTTAAAAATGTTTTCTAATCTATTAAGGAAATATTTTCTAATTAATTAAGAAATTAATCTATACATAAGTAATATAAATGAATTTCTTAATTAAATTTAAAAGTGTTTTATTTAATTTCAAAAGTAGTTTCCTTTTAATATTAGAAAATAGTTTTCTAATTAAGGAAAATTAATTTGTAATTATATTAGAAATAATTTTCTAATTAGATCAGAATATCTTACTTATGTTTTTGAAAAAAAAGGGTTTTTCCAAATCATAATAAGTAATAACGATATTTATTGAAAATTGTTTTCAATTAAATTTTATTAAAGGAGTCCAGAAAATTGGAAGTAGTTTTCAATTGGATTTAAAAATTATCTTCAAATCAAATTAAGTTTCTATTTAAAAGAGGAATTTAATTCATTAAGGAATCAATAAGTTTAATCTAATTTAATTTTTTTAAAGAGTTAAAAATATTATTTTAAATTATGAAGATAAATAACTAGAATCAAATACAACTTGATATTTTATGCAGGTAATTTGATTATGAGTACATAAGTCGCATGCTTTATTTATATGTTTGATATATTTATTAAAAGTATGTAAAATTGTACGTTTTATATGTGTGATATTTCACATAGAATTTTATGTTTGATGAAACAAATGAAATTAAATCCCTCGTTGAAAATATTAAGTTCACGTTAAGAACGTGATTGTTAACTTTTATTGTTATAAGAATAAACCAAGATTTTATTTATTGTTAGGTTTGTTGAGCAAACTCAATACTGCTTTAACCCAAATATGTTTAGTCTTATGATAGTGGGTCCTACTTAATTAAATTTGTGTGATTTGGATGAGTAAATTCATGATCACATAAATTTAGAGGTGGGGTTCAAAGAAAAAAGATATATTTTGGCAAGAGTTGTTACCTAATAGATATAGGAGTTATATGAGATGCGATTGATAAAGTTGTTATCTCCCTAATTTAAGTTTAGATGGTTTGTTGAGCAAACTCAAGATCAAATAAATTTGAATGGGATCCTGGCCCACAAAAAAGATTAGAGTAATCTTTCCGAATAATATTGAGGGTTATTATTTCGAATAAAATATTGGGAGTAACCAAATACATGATTAAAGTCATAACCTTATTTGGTAGTCATGACATATAATCAATTACTTGATTTTCTTGCATTTATTATTTTTTGAGTGAAATTTACCTTGTTTAGTATAGTTGATACTAAGTTAATGAACAAAATTTCTTGGACATAAGGTTATATTTGAGAAGAGTTCTCAAAGTTAAAAAAGAAAATTATATGCCTATTATGTAATTTTGTTATAATTCCTGTTGAGGATTCAATGACAGTTTTAGAGATATGTCAAAATAATATGGACGACAAAATGTATTGAATTTTTTAGTTGACTAATGTTTAATAAAATTTGATGAAAACATGTAAGATTTATGTTAACACTATGATAACAAGATGCAAGATGTTGCATAGAGTAGGGTTGAAAGGAATAGTACCTTGATGAGTATTTGATACTGAATTTAGATTCAAAATTATTATAATGTTTAAGGCATGATAATAGATTGTTGAGTAAAAGTAGTGATCCAATTTTATACAAATAGTTTGTATGCGTTGGATCAAGTGAGATTTATGCTTAACATTAGTGACAAGATTAAAAAGTTGAATAATTGAGACTATCCATTTATGCCATATTGGTTAAATCAACATGATGAGAATCATAAAGTTACATATAAGAATATATGTACCCTTTTAAATATGAATTATATGAAACTTGTTAAATTGAAGAATAATCAAATCAATCTTTGGTGAAAAAATGACGATGGTATTGAATTGTTAAATCTTATACATATAATGTGTTGGATGGAATAACTATTCATAAAATGATGATATTTATATTTCATTAAATTACTAATGACTTTATATGATATAGTCATATGTATTAAATGAAATAATGATTTAAAATTTTGAACAATTCAAATTGTTTTGAATCTAAGTAAAAACTAAGCATTGAGAATACTGAAGCACTTTGATGAGATCGATTTGCTGAGTTTTAAATTTTTGGTTATCTATAAATATTGATATTCTCTAGTGATGACCTTCACAATAAAATTTCATAAGAGTATGGATTTACATAAGAAGGACAATATAAGATATTATATGATGTAATATTATTTTTCCTATAATTATGCCTAGTACAATGACTTACCTTCAATAGTTCCAATTAAATCAATTAGCAAGATTTCATATTAGATATGGAATGCTAAGAGATGGAAGGAGTCAAAGTTAATGATTTAAGGATGTTATGCTTCGTTGAAGCATGTGTTATTCGTTAAGTTTAGAACTAAAATGGGTAATAAAAGGTTATGAAATATCCAATGGCTTGGATATAATCTTATAGACCTGTTAAACAAATTGTTTGTTTCAATGTATACTTATAGGAGAATGGTTCTCATGATAAGTGGTAAAAGTAAAATGAAATTTGAAAAGTTCAAATCTTATGACAGTAAATCCAATTCGTGAAGTAAATCACACGTTAATATAGAATTCACGTAAAATATATGATATACACAAGAAGGGGGGTTGAATTGTGTATTCTTTTCGTGAATACAAAATCTTTAATATTTCTGATA
>JANQAP020000405.1:24703-49459 GCA_026874005.2 Erythroxylum coriaceum
GCAGGTAAAACCAAAATCAGAAGAAGCATAGTAAGAGAAGAGTTCATAATACAGAAGGATCAAAGTGTCCTATTAGCATACAAAGACAAGATTCATGATCAATTGTCGTTAAAATATGATGTTTTATTATAAAGTATCCTATTAGCTATGAAAGAGTATTCCTTTAGTTATAATCCTTATCTCTTCGGGTTTATTTAATCTTGTTAGTTATATAACTAAAGAAAAAAATAACGTAAAATTATATACATGTCAATGGATCGGGCTGATCTGAGCCCGTCCCATCTGGTTATATTTTCTGAAAAATTAAAAAATGTCTTTTTTAGAGTTTCAGTCAGATCAAGTCGGGCGGAGCCAAAATTGACATCTCTACGTAAGAACACCGAGCAAAATGGTGGGTTCCATGCTCTTTAAACAACTTTTAAGATAAATATTGCATCTTAATTAACCTACTATGCTACCAAGGGTTTGAAATTTTAATCACACCATGAAACAAAAAAATACCTACTAATTAGGTTTTTTTTTAACCTAATTATTACTAGTTTGGTAAGATTAGATGATGCAAAATTGTTTACAGAGTTGCGTATGAAAGATTAGTAGATAAATTGAGGATTTTAAGATTAATAGAGCTCCTGCATGAAATATATAAGGGAGGGAAAGCAAGTTTGTTGAATTAGGGATTTGGACTAAACTCTAATGTATAATTCATAAACTTGGTTCTATTAATTACAAATTTACTAATTAGGTATTTTAATATGTTAATTATCCTAATTAGGGACTAATTATTATTATTATTATTATTATTATTATTATTATTATAAGAAAATTTTCATATATTTTAGACAACCAGCTTTGTCATATGATATTAGGCTTAATTTTTCAATTCAAAAATTAATAAATAATGTTACGTCAATTTTGAAGTGACGTTTAATTGACGAATGATTAATCTCGTTAAATTCTTCTTTCACTTAAAAATATTAGAATTCAATTTAAATTTGTATTATAACGTAAGCGTAGAAGTTTAAAATACAAATTTAGTTTTAATATATTAAACACTTCAATGTTGTCAAAATTTGATTAAATAATACTTAATTATTTCATGACCTCATGCACTTGCCACAAAGTGGCAATCAAAGAGTCACATTGGACCTTTCCAATCTGCAAGTTATAAGATTAAAGTCAATTAAAAATAAAAATAAGAATATTCAAAATATTAAAAAATAATAAATTTCTAAATTCTTATTTTCCATGAAAAAAGAGAGAAGATAATATAATCAAATTATAATCCTAAAATTTTAATTAAATATTAAATTATCTAATACACAAAACTTCTTATAATTTAAATTTGTGCAATTTTACGCGTTTTATTCTTCTGTTAAGTTAAATCACTGAAGTTTTGACTTTCGGCGTAAGCGTATAGTTCAGCGTAAACGACCTTATATTGTATATAATACACGTGAAGAATTTTTGTTACGGTCATGTCATGTCAGAAACTGACATTTTCAAGAAACCTAAGGACGTCGTTGGTATGTCATGTCATATGTCACGTCACGTCATGCCAATCGACTTTTTCAGACCTCTCTTGTTCTTGTTTCTTTCTCTTCGTAGATTCCAGCCATCTAACTTATTGTGTTGGATGGCTAAGATCTTAAGAGCACAGCAGGGCAGAGTAAATCTGGAACAGCTGATTCGCTCCCATTAATCTGTAGCGTGGAACATGAGACAATCAAAGATTCAGAATTTGGATTTTCAAAGATTCTCTTCTTGGATTCTTGTCACATAAAAATGGTTCGACTTGCTAACACTCGATTAGTTTTAAGATATTAATTTGTTAAATAATATATAAAATAAAAAAACTGAAGTGAAAGTAAACAAATTCTTATTTTTCTTAAAATAAAATATAAGTTTCTTAATCTTGCAAATAGAACCTTTCAGAACATGAGCAGTCCTAACTTCAATTAAATGAAAAATTCGATTTGGAAACTGGTACAAGGACAGGTTCAATGACTAAAGTTGACAAAATCAGAAACGTGGTCCAATAATATTGTGCTATAAAAGGAAACACTGCTATTTTTTTCTTAACAACTTTCTTTTTCAAAACGAAATTAACAAAGAAACGATTACGTTTTATTGTTTTTATATATTAAAAAGTATAATTTGTTCTAAAATTATGCTTTTTAACATTTAATGAGAAGACGGGAGAAAGTTATACTTAACGACTGTAAGAAAAAAAAGAAAAGACTTAAAAAATTATGAAGGAATAAGTAAAAATGATATGAATATGTTGAACCTCTAAATTTGGTAACTTAAAGAAACAGAAAAAACAACCCTCGGAACTCGGAAGAGATGCTCCAGTTCCACCGTTTTCATCACACACGAACGCACGTACTCACGCGTTCTCTTTCTTTTCTTAATTTCACTCAACTGTATTTTCTAAATTCAACGCGCTGGCTGCGGCTTTGGTTTCTCGAAAAGAAGGTCAAAAGTAGACAGCCAGCAACCTGTGTTTCTCGGTGACTTTCATATGATTAGGATTAACGAAAGTGAGAGACTTGCAAAGTGTGAAAAGAAAATCAATGAATATGTGTTGGATCAGCAGCCTTTAAATTCTCCCGTGTGGCTTCTTTTTTTTTGTTACTATAACTGAAAATCTCGCTTCTTCCTCTTTGTCAGTCTCTCTTTGGTATAAATTTTTGGCCTTCTCAGATCTCAACCAACCTCCTCCATTCTCTGCTCCTTTTGGCAGAGGATTGTCGTCGGTGAGTTTCTTTTCTTTACTCTTCTCTTTTCTCCCCCATTCTCTGGCAGAGGATTGTGGTCGGTGAGTTTCTTTTCTTTACTCTTCTCTTTTTCTTGGCTTTTTTGTCTTATCTATAGCGTTCATACCTTGGTGATCTTTTTTTCTTTTCAGAGAACATTGTGCTTCCTTTTCTCTGAGTTCTTGTCTGTTTTCGTTTTCTCCTGCAATCTTTGCTTGGCTCCTGCGAAATTGGAGGAAAAAGGTGGAGGATATAAGAGTGGGTTTGGGGAGTTGAGAATATAAAGGTTTCGAATATTCCATTTTACCAGTTTGCTTTTTATGTATTGTAGAAATGTAATCATTCATGAATTGGAGATTCTGGGTTTGTTGTTTGCATGGTATAATTGAAAGGGATTACTTGGTACGGGGAATGTGTTTTGGGTTATTTAATTTGCCGAGTGTTATAAAAAGATGAAATCTTTAGATGAAAATTGAGGTGCCATTACTATTTTGGAATTTGTATGCTAATGTTTGTGAACGTGATGGATTTGTAATTTGCAAGGTTAAGATGGATTTTGACGATGAATTGTAGTTGGTGAAGGCCCGCGCTCCAAGCCTAGGTTTTGTGGTATACGTCCGTCCTTCTTCGTCTGTAAATGGGCTGCTTTAGTTCTAAAGTAGCAAGACAGTATCCTGGCCAACTGGACCCTATTCCTCTCTCAGGACAAACTGCTTGTGAGTTTTGATCATCCAATTTATTTTGTTAGTTTGTTCTTTGTACTAGGATCGTTTCCTTTTCCTTTTTTATACAGAATAATAGTACCCATACCAGTTTTCTTCGAGTCCTTAAGCTTGCCAACATTCCAAACTGTTAAACTCTGTTTTATTGTCATGAAACTTGAGTCTCATGCTAAACTCCACAACTTTTCTCCCCTTTTTTTGCTTGTATTTCTTGGTCAATAATTTTCTTTGTTAAAACTTTTAGCTGCAACCTTCAGAAAAATAAGTTTAGAATTTTGTTAAAAGTGAAATTCACTTTCCTTGTTCATATTAGTGCAATCTTAACCTTTGTGCATGTAAAGTTATTGTATCTAAATCCTTCTATCTGTTATGCATATCAACTTCATTTCATGTGTTCTTTCAGTCAATATCTTAGTTTTTCTGTTAATATTGATTTCTGTGTTGTTTTTCGTTCATCAGTCAGTGTCAATGAAGTTGAAGCCCTTTTTGAACTATTCAAGAGCATTAGCAGTTCTGTAGTTGATGATGGATTAATAAGCAAGGTAATTTAGAATATTTTTCTTCCTTGTATGTCATAATTCTTTTTCCGCAAGTTTTGTTTATCAGCCCTTATGTTTCTCCTCTCTACTAATTCAATCCAAAGGGATACTCCAAGTATGTCATTGACATTCGTTCTCCAATTGAAACGTGCAGTTTTATTCTTACAAGTTATCTGAATCCCCTTTCACCACTGGGTGTCATTTCCACATGTGACTTTTTTTTCTGCTAGCAGAAAGGTCTCTCGTCGTATTTGATTAATATAACTTGTTGCGATTAATCCTCTCTGATTGTGTGCAGGAAGAGTTTCAGCTTGCTCTTCTCAACAACAGAAAGAAAGAAAGTCTTTTTGCAAATAGGGTCTGGTCCTTAAACTCCAAATTGCTTTTTATGAGGGAGAGAAACCATTTTTTAAGAACTAATCCCCTTGTAGTCTTCTGTAAGTTACATAATGAAATTTCTTTTTGCTTGCACATTTTGTCTTGTAGATCTTTTATATGTTTGACGTTAATCATAAGGGAGCAATTGATTTTGGTGACTTCGTTAGAGCACTCAATGTCTTCCATCCCAATATCCCACAAGAAGAAAAGATAGAGTGTAAGTTGAAATATAATGAACAACAAGAGTATTTTCAGAATCGGTCATTAATATGTATTAGCTTGGATTTGAATTAATATTTAGTTGCACTTTATATTTTTGTTCAACTTGCAGTTTCATTTAAACTTTACGATCTGGATAATACGGGATTCATCGAGCGCCACGAGGTATGTTGATGCTCTCTTTGGTTGGATGTATGTTGAAAGTGTTAAACTTTAAGGTTGCTAGCATGACTTGCACTAGCTTACGGTTGTGTCATTTATTGTTTTCTATGGGGACCTTTCCTGTTAGATATGAGGATAAAAAATGATAGCTTCTGTTCTTTGATCCTAAAAGCTTTGGAGAACTATCTTGTTAGATGCCATACAGTTTCGGTAAAGTTCGTATTAACTTTCTTCCTGGTGTTGATTTCTGTGCCTTGCGAGTTTGATAGTAACATTTTATTGAAGAATAAGTTGAACGCATATTCCAGTACTCCTATCGGCCGTGTCCACTGACTGTAAATTTGACAGGTTAAGGAAATGCTAATCGCTCTTCTTTGCGAGTCTGGAATGAAGTTGGCAGATGAGACGATTGAGATAATTCTTGACAAAGTGAGTTGATGTTGCTCTCATGCACGAGGAAATGTTCATTTGACCATTGGTTGCAGCACTTCTTTTGCTTTGTGGTTGTTTTGTCTCTTGATTACCTTTGGGTGTTAATTATCCTTTTCTTGTTTCTATTTTTTGGACAGACCTTCTTGGAAGCCGACGCGAATAATGATGGGAAGATAGACCAAACTGAATGGCATAACTTTGTCCGTAAAAATCCATCGTTGTTGAAAATTATGACACTTCCATACTTGAGGTAGAAACCAGCTTCTGCAATTTTGTTGTTCTGTCTGATTTCTTTCTTTATCATGTTACGTGACTTGGTGTCTAAATCAAATGCAGGGACATCACAACAACATTTCCAAGTTTTGTTTTTAACTCCAAGGTGGATGAATTAGCCAGTTAAGGATGCAGTTATTGGCTTTTTCTTTTTGTTTTGTTTGGTTTGGTTGGAAAGAAAATGAATGTATAGCTGCGTGGTGGCAACTACCGGCAGTGATAGGTAAAATTAGTTTGTTGCTCAGTTTAGACCAGACGAAGTCCGCAATCGTTATCGTTTAGATACACATTAATTAAATCTCTGAATTGACGGAATATCCTATAAATTTGTCAATTTTGATATTTTTTAAAATGTGAATGAAATTTTATTTCAATTTTTAAAATTTATTGATTCCATCTTTAATTTTAATTATTAGTTGAATTCTTGAATTGTAATAAATATAATAAATAATAATAAATGCAATGAACGTCACGATTCAATGGTTTATGAATTAATTATCAAATATATGGAATTGCACTTAATTAAATAAATATTTATTAAATTATAAATATAATTTATAAATTGATTATTATTAATTCACTGATTAATCAATACTTTTTTATTTGATGTTAAAGTTATTAAATTTAAATAATGATAAATTTTCTTTAAAATAAAAAAGTAAGAGAATTAATTTAAAATCTAATTGTTTGTTTCTATATATGTTTTATAGAATTTAAAATTTTTGTTTTAAATTCAATAAAAATATGTTCTTCTAATTTTTAAAACTTAACAAAACTATAAAAAGCGATTTTATTTTCTGTTTTTTATAATATAATTTACTATAAACTAAATTATATTATATAATTATTTAATATTAAAATTATGAGTAATTTAATATAATAATTTAATTCAATTTTTTATACTTAATTTAAATATTAATATTTAAAAATAAAAATTTAATTTAAATAATTACTAATAAATATAATTTAGAATAATTGTAACATATATAAGTTTTATATAAAATTTTGTTTTAATAATAAAATATACTAAAATAAATAAAAGTTTATTTATTTATTTCAATGAAATATATTATTTTTCATTGATAATGTTTAATAAATATTATATACAAGATTAAAATAAAATTATTTAGTTTATTTATTTATAAAAATAATTTATCTTAATATTTTATATATGTAAGTATTAGATATTAATAACCAAACATCTTTTGTTTTTATTTAGAAAGATAAAAATTAAAAAAAAGGTCTATTTTTATGTTATTTTAATATTCATATGAATTACATAAATGCATTTTTTATAATTTATTAAAGTGTAACTTTTGTGTTGGGTCAATATAAACATTGTATGTATTTCAATTACATAATTGCATGAATATATTTCTAATTTATTTTTAGTAAATTATTCAATAATCAAAATAATTATATATTATCATCATAATACTAACTGTTAAGTCAATTGCCTTTCCTATCTAACTCAGCGCAAGCGGCGACATCTCCGGCTTCGGCCTTGGACGTCGACGGCCTCTGTCCCCGGCCACCTTCCTATGATCCACGAAAACTCCTCACAAGCCTTTAATTTCCAACATTTTTCAGGTTCGCTTTAGCTATTTGTTCTTTGTTCTTGTAATCTTACCCTTAAGGTTTATTTTAATAACAAAACGCAGGTTACAGATTAGTATTATTAGAATACTGTTATTTGCTTCCCTGGTTATGCCTCTCAGAGATTTCACTATTTCGATAGGAGCTTCACTTGAGCTCAATACTTTCCCGGAGTTCATGTGAATGGCTCTAGTCTTCGCAAGGCAAATCCTATTGCCTACCCACTTAGTAATCCATTTACACCAATTGCCTATGGGGCCTGCTAGTTGGAGAACTTACCAAACTTTGAAAAGGGGTGGTGGTTTTTTTTCTGTTGAAATTTTTGGAAGGTTTTTGGTGGAAGATGTAAAGCTTAAACAGCACCAGCCTTTTAAAGTTGGGCATTTTTGCACTAGTCATCAACCCGAAGTATTATGTTGGGAAGCATCTACACATGCTGTACTTCTGAGGAAGCTTGAAATTGCTCTGACGAGTCACCAGGTAGATGAAGCATGGACAAGTTTTGTTGATTTCAAAAAGTTGTATGGTCTTCCCATGGGTTCTTTAATGAGTAGATTGATTGTTGAACTAACTTACTCTTCTGACTCTAATTGGTTGCGTAAAGCAAGTGATTTGGTCTTAGCGATTTTGAAAGATAATCCCAATTTACTTCAGGCCGAAACCCCTACTAAGGTTGCACTCTCCTTGGCAAGAGCACAGATGCCTGTTCCTGCATCCACGATCCTTAGGGTCATGCTGGAGAGAGGTATATCATCTCCATTGAATATACTGTTGCTTATTATCTTGCACATGGTCAAGACTGAGATTGGGACCTGTCTTGCGTCCAACTTATTAGTTCAGATATGTGGTCTCTTTTCGCAGGAAAAGAGTAATCGACCAAAGTTAGTAAGACCTGATACATTATTGTTCAACCTTGTTCTTGATGCTTGTGTGAGACATAAATTTTGTCTGAAAGGCCTACAAGTAGTGGAATTGATGTCACAAACTGGTGTCGTAGCTGATGCACACACAATAAATATCATTGCGCAGATCTATGAAATGAATGGTCAAAGGGATGAGCTCAAAAAATTTAAACATTACATAGATCGAGTGTCTGCTGTATTTGTTTGTCATTATCAACCTTTCTATGATAATTTGTTGAAGTTGCATTTTAAGTTCGATGACATTGATGCTGCTACTGAGCTTGTGTTAGACATACACAGAATCCAGGCGCCTTTATCCAATCAATATCCTGTGGGGAATTTGCAAAAGCCCTACTTTGTTCCCATTGGTCCACATAATCTTAGATGTGGTATGAAGTTACAGATTATGCCTGAGTTGCTACAGAAAGATTCTATTCTTAAGATAGATCATAAACAAGAGCTGATTCTTCGCAAAAATGGGAAACTTTTTGTGAGTAACAAAGGCCTCGCAAAGCTGATAAATGGACTTAGACGGCAAGGAAAGATCATTGAGCTCTCAAAGCTTTTGCATGTCATTTGCAAAGACTACCATAAGCAGAGAGAATACAGTTTATGTTCTGATGTAATTGATGCCTGCATTCACGTGGGTTGGCTAGAAGCTGCACATGACATCTTGGAAGACATGGAAACATTTGAAGCATCCCTGGATTCAAACACCTATATGGCGCTCTTAAAAGCCTATTACAGTAAACAGATGATAAAAGAAGCGGAGGTGCTGTTAAGACAAATAAGGAGGAGTGGTTTATTTTCAAATGGTTCTGATGAGATGGTTGCCTCCATATGTCTTTCTAAAGCTGCAGGAGAAGAATCATTGTTATCATCCAGTAGTAAATCAGATCTAACTGGCCATTTACTTAGAGAAATGGATGAGCAGATGCCTATTCCTCCTGTGATTTATGAGTTAAATTCTTCTATTTATTTCTTTTGCAAGGCCCAAATGTTAAGTGATGCATTAAGGACATATCGTAGAATGCAAAAGATGAAAATTCAATTCACAACGCAAACTTTTGCATATCTAATATTCGCTTATTCTTCTATGGGAAAGTATCGGGAGATTACAATTTTGTGGGGAGACATGAAGAAGAATATGAAGAGTAGAAACTTAGAGATGAGCAGGGATCTATATGAGCTATTGTTACTGAGCTTTATTCGAGGAGGCTACTTTGAGAGAGTGATGGAAGTCATTGATCAAATGAAAGAGCAAGGCATGTACGCGGACAAGTGGATGTATAGAGCCGAGTTTTTGAAGCTTCACAAGCATTTATACAAGTCTTTAAAAGCATCGGAGGCAAGAACCGAGGTGCAAAAATATAGACTTGAGCATGTCAAAACATTTAGAAGATGGGTTGGCATTGATTAAGTTTGTCAGCACTTGTTGATTATGTTTGTCAGGAGTGGATTTGACATGAATCTTGATGCTATTTCTCCAAAAAAGTTACTCTTCGAGCATGTCATCTCGTTAAATGTGGTTTGTTCTTGGCAACAGCGACGACTGGTCAGAAAAGCTTTCCAATCAAAGGCTTCACCACTTCATTGTACTTGGCAATGAATCATCAATACAGCTTGGTGAGGGTGAGCACAAGCTGGGACGAGATCCTCTCTTGTATTCATCTGTTTCTATTATGTGTCGTTCTCTCTCAGTGACAAATTTCTTCGGACACGGAGTAAGAACAGAGGATCTCGTTTCAGCACAAGCTACCTAACCAGTTCATCTCGAATCAAACCATTTGAAAACAAAGCACTGGATATTAATTTTTTTAGTAGAAAAATAATTTAATTTTTAGTTTAATTCTTTGTTTTAGTGTACTAAAATAAAATTATTAAGTTCACCTTATCTTAATTTTTAGTTTAATTCTTTGTTTTAGTTTCCTAAAATAAAATTATTATGTTCACCTTATCTTAATTTTTGATGCTCTTAGTTGTTTCTTGTCATTTTAAAATTTCAAATAAGTTATTTTATATTAAAAATTAATCTAAGTGTTAAGGGTGTTGTTGAAGAAAATAACATCTTTAACATATAACATCCATTACAAGTCTGCCGAGGCGTGGAGAATAGAGAGGTTTGATAGTATGTAACCTTATCTTTATTTAGTAGAGAGATTACTTTTGATAGGATCACGTGTAATGTGTTTTTAACATAATTCATTCATTTTTTTATTAATAGGTATTAAACTTTCTTCTCTTTGATAAAAATTTTAAAAAATCAACATATAATGTTTTTATTTACTTAAATATTTAAGTGAACATTGAGTTTAAATTAATTAGGTTATGTTTGGTTGAATGTTTATTAATAGAATATAATGGAATGAAATATTATTCTATTATTTAAGATAAGAGTTTATAATGAAATGGAATAGAATGAAATAGGATGGAAGGGGAGGTTTTCACATTATATCTCATTTCATCCTGAAAAGTAAAATAAGTTATCTTCGATTTAGGGAGCTTATGATGGAATGTAAGATGATAAACAACATTTTACTATATTATATTATGGATCATTCTTTCAAACAACATTTCACTATATTACATTATGAATCATTCCATTCTTCTCAAATAATAATTTCTAATATTACATCTATTTACGATCCATTCTATTATAAATCATTATATTTCATTACATTATATTTCATTTCATTAAAAATGTTACGCTCAATCAAACATAGCCTTAGTTTCTAACACTACATATTTGTAATTTTTAAATTTATTTTTTAGTTTCTTTTTTCAAAAGAAAGTCAATTAAACAATTGTTTTTATACAATATATTTGTATTTTATTATTGTATTGTAGTAATTTTTTGTCAAAATTAAACAAAATAGCTCTAAGAATATTATTAATGTCGTATTATGAGAATAATAGTTTTTGAAATGTTAAAAATCAAAAGGTTTGTCTTAGACTAAATTATTATTTGGTGAAGTAATTCTACTTCTTAAAAATTATTTAAAAGATTTGACTAACATGATTAAAATTTTTATCCTTTCTAAATGTAATTTTCTCATTTATCATATTAAAAATAATTTTTTTAATTTAATTTTTCAAAAGATAATATTAGTTTAAATTAATAATACACGAAACATAATAAATTATGAATTATAATTCATATTTTATTATAAAATTTTTTTCCTTGCTCTTTTCTTTTAATTGTTTTTAAAATTAACTTATTTCAAACTGTAATAGACTAATAGTATTTACATTACTTGTTAAGAGAAATCTATAGAGTGTTAGGCAAATGAAGTATTTATTATAAAATTTAAATATTTTAGTGATTTATTTGAAATAAGTTTCAAATTTTAATTAATTAATATTAAAATAAATTTAATTAAATACTATTTATGTTTAAGTAAGATCAAACTCTTAATAATTCTTATTTATTAAATATCTGATATTTATGAAAAAGTTATATAAAATAGTTAAATTCATTTTTATTATGTTTCATACAATATAATTAAATTTAATTCTAATATTTATAAATTTATTCTAAATCGTGTAAATTTAATTTAATTTAATTTAATCTAATTTAATTTAATCCTACAAAAATAATCGAAAGTCTCCAAATCACCTGTAAATATATTTAAGAATTTAGGGATTGCTTCGAGAAGAAGTATAAGAATCAAGCATTGACAAAAGAAAAGATGAACGGTGGTTTTGTAAACTGGAAACAAGGCCGCAAAGTTGAGGGAGTAGGGTGGAAAGGAAGACAGCCCATGACAAAAACGCAACTTTGATTAGTACTAGATACCAAATTCACCAAACCAGAAATTTCACCTGTGTTCCAGAGTAAGAAATCTGTGTCTGTCTAAGACTGAGAGGGACCGGGCAAAAGCCATCGACAAACCTCATACACTTGAAAGGAGACTAATAAAGGCTATGGATTTTCCCGACCAGGACTTGGACTTGATGGGGGATGAAGATTATGAGGATGAGCAGGACAAGCAGAGCAACGGAGCTCACCGATCAGGTTCCTCATCCCCTGCGTCGTCGTCTTCTTCTTCAGGCTCGTCTTCTTCTTCCGCGGCGGCTTCTTCTTCTTCCGATGCGGGAGAGAGCAGCAGCGGTGGCAGTGGGAGCGCCAGCAGCGGTGGGGAAGAGGAAGTTGAGGGTGATGATCATGGTGGATGAGAAGATGACTATTATAATAGTAACAACAGGTATAGGGATGGTTATGAAGACGCTGATCTTTTTGGGTCTGATAATGAAGATTACGTTAAAACCCTCCCCATTAGCCCTTACCCTATTCCTGGTAAATTTTCATTTCTCTCTTTTACTATTGTTTTATTTTTGAACTTTGAATTTCTACTGGGTATTACTAAGGCAAGATATTACCATTTTGAATCTCTTTAGTGAAGTTTCTGTGGAATAGATTTGTTAAACGTTTGCTTCTGCTGTTTATGATACTTCTCTTCTGGATGCGTTAATTTTTGCTCTAATAGCTGATTTAGCTACGAGGAAGTTTTCCATTTATTGCCTGAGTTGATGATGCGTTCAACGGATTGCTATGATTATGTTTGATTGCTGATTGGTTTGCTTAATTGGACAAAATAGAGTATGTTCATCATCTTCTTGATATACCATACCAGCCATGATGTATCTCATTATTAAAGATTACTTTAGGTTCAACAATTTGGGATAATTTACTGTTTTACTTGTATGATTAAATGCTAAATTACGTATTTAGTAAATACGCCACGATTAAGATGGGCTGCCTCAAGTCCTGTTCTCATTGCCTTCTTAGCTAGCTGAGGAAATTTACTCGAAATATGGAAAATACAATTAATGAGATTTGAAAGATAACATTCTGCTAACTTCAGTAAGTTTCATGATATACTTATAGCATTGCGCCTCAAGAACAGTAGCAATTAGCAACAAGGTAGTACAAACTATGAATGATCATGGGCTCATAATAAAATTGTGACCGGAGTGAGGTCTTATGTGGTTTACGTAACATTTTTTTTATAAGTGCATGTAAGCACCTATTCGCTCTGTGATGCAGAGCATCATGAGAAGTGTACTAGTGTCCAAATTTGCTTCAAAGTTCTTAGAGACACATTGAATAATTCAGTACCCTTATTCTCATGCTGCTGAAAGTGTGATCTCTCTCATATGGTATTTATAACAATTTCTTTCCTCAAATAATGGCTCACAGTGTTGCCCGTCGTGCACAATACTAATAACCAGCCTGGAGGGAACTCAGGACGTGATCGTCGGCATCATGATAGAGGCCTCCTTCCTCGGCCACCTTATCCTCCAAGGCAGGGCTATGGCTACCATTCTAAGTTTTCAAATGGTCGTCACGATGAAAGATTTGTATCCGAACTGAAATTTTCGAAAAGTGAAGAGACTCTATCAAGAAAACCTGTTGCTTTTCAGGCGGTAGGTTTTTAATTAAATTTTATATTTCCCTTTGTTGTTCTTTGGTTTCTGTGGTTTTATGGGTCAATAGCATTGTATGAGTGAACATTATTTCTTAACTTCTGTGTCCTGCGTATGATGGTTAACATAGCCAAAAGTTTTGGTTGTGAAAGTGAATTCCTTATATTCATGGTGCACAGCATTTCTACTACTAGTCAAAGGAAAGGTGAGTAATAAGAGGGGAAATTGTTTGTTGAAAGACTGCTGGTTGTACTCTATTTCTTCCTTCTATAGTTATGCTGTTTTGAATTGTCTACTGACTTGTTGGGTTTACTCCTATAGCCATCTGAACTTGCTTGCTATAGTCGCGTTGAAGGTGGAGATGTTTACTTTGATGAGCGTAGCTTGGTAAGCTTTTTCAGGATTATGTCTTTTGTTTTTCTTTCAAGGGGTTTCAATTATGTCCAATGCTGTTTCATTATCGTAAGCTTATTTTATCCCTCTTCTTCCTGTTAATAGAGGCTTTTCAAACGTCTTATTTCTGAAGATACTGGAGCTGATCTGAATGAAGGTTTTGATACTTTTATTGAGAAAAAAGGTGTGTATGCTGTATTGCAATTATCAGTTTGGATTGCTAGGATTGCTATCAAGTGTTGTGACGAGATCCAAATGAAGTAGAATTCCTTGCAATTTAAACATCCATTTGTTCAAACTTTATGCTTGGGCAATAGCTTGCAACTTTTATCTTTCTTGATCAATTCTGCACCAGATTTGGGTTCTCAGGGTTTTGGCGACCTTTTGTCTTGCATAAGGGACAAAAAGATCCCACTCCAAAACATGCATTTTGTGGTGAGAATTGTTGGATACCTTTTCTTATTTTTTGCTTAATGCCTTAATGGGGCTTAGCCACTAAGCATTTCTTCTTTCTTCTTTGATATTGCCAGACTTACCGCAACAACCTTAATAAGGTGATTTTCTGATCCTTGGTATTCTTTACCAAGATATCCATGAGCAGTAATTGTTGTCAATGTTGAGTCTGTCAACATGTTGAGCTATTCCAACCATTTATTAGTTCTTAAGGACTCTTGATTACCTGTTACTGATGATACTGAAATATTTTATTGGAAATGAGAAAGGGACTTTATAAGCCTACTATACGGTATAAATATGATACAATTTTCACTGCAAATGATTTTTGTGGATGTATATATGCATTTTGTCATATTTAAGCTTGCATTGTACTTCTTCAGTCTTTATTCACAGTTCTTTCATGGATTAATGTAAAGAATAAAACATAGATATTCACAGTTCCAATGGCTTATTGCATCATGCAGATATTGCAAACTGCTTATATTCGAAATGAGGCCTGGGAAATGGGTGTGCACAAAAGGAATGGAGTTGTGTATCTTGATGTGCACAAGCTACTAGAAAGACCACAAAGTGAATTGGAGCGTCGAAGGTACTAGACTCGTGTTTGAATAAGTAGAGATGTCTTAGGCTTTACCCTAAACCTAATTGCAAGCTCTTTATTCTTCTAGTTCCTTTTTTTTATTTTTTGTGAAATGAAATGAGTTCTTGCAAATCATAGCTTATGCATTGATTTTTTTTGTTTTTGTTTTATCAAATAGTATACTTGCTTTAATTATTTGTAGTTTTATCTCATCTATTTTGAGTTCCCTTAATCTTCTTTTAGTTGTTCTATTTCTTTTTCTTGACTTCCATTATTAAATCTTTTCCCCAAAAAATGTAAAGTTGAAGTTTTTAATCAGAAATTATCGCTTCTGTCTAAAGCTTATGTATACTTTGCTTAAGCTTGCTAATTGAACACAAAAAACATTTTTCTTCTTTCCTAGGTAACTACCACCATTGTTAATATGAACCACTAACTGCAGCCCTTTCATTGGTTCGTAGAACTAAACCTGATGAAGAAAGAGCAAAGTTAGATGAATAAGAAAGAATCAGAGAACCAAACTATTAAAATTGTAGACATAATTACAAATATATGTTGGACATAATAATGTGAGCTAAAAAAGTGGAAGAGTACAATCAAAGTTAATGACGGCAGAGCACAAGTTTGATGAAGGATGAAAGTTATCATGTCAGCTGCAAAAAGAGTTACAATTTAGTATATATAGTCATCTTCAGTGAAGAAGCTAGATTACAAATATGCAAACATTTTATAATGCATGAAAATTTCTTTTTAGAAGAGTTTCTCTATCTTATAGTCTGTTGTTTTTCATCATGATTGAGTTCTATCCGTGTCACTTTTTCCCTTTTAGATGTTATTGGGGATATTGTTTTGAGAGCCTAGCCACTGAGGATTCAGGATCTGATGGAGAAGGTATACATCATGTTGATGCCAATGTTGAATACTGTACTGTGATTAAAACCAAATTAGGAGCTCATCGTATTCTGATGGGTGCTGAAATGGATTGCTGTGACTCAACTGATGATGGAAAGAGGTTTTATGTGGAGTTGAAGACAAATCGTGAGGTTTTTATCAACTGATAATTGTTCATGTATTACATATAATCTTTTTTCATCCTCCAGCTTTTAGATATTACTATCCAAACCACTCAAAAGCTTCTCTATTTTATGTGCAGCTTGATTATCATACTGAGGAAAGATTTGAGAGAGAAAAACTGCTCAAAGTTTGGGTAAATTTGCTGCCAATATTACTTTTCCTGATAATTGCATTACACCTTATTTAGATTCAGATTTATATCAACAATTTTTTTTTTTTCTCCTCACTGCATTATCTAGTTGATGCAATTAACCTTTGTTTTTAAAGACATCTTGGTGCAAAATAAAATTAGTTTAGTTATTTTCTTAGTCATTAATTTTCCATAATTGGAAAAGGACTTGAAGTATTTTTATTTTGGTTTGTCTTTGTTGGTTTAGGATTTAAATCTATTAGGGAATAATAAGAGTCCTTGAATAATAAGAATCCTTATTAAGTAGGATTTGAGTTCTATTTCAGTATTTTAAGTTAAGAGTCATAGGATTAAGAGAACAAAATCTATATATAGGATTGAATGTTCCAACTATGAAAATAGATAATTTTTCAAGTTAGGAATTTCAGGTTGAGCGTGTGATGCCGTCTCATCTAGAAGTGATTCTTTAATTCTAAGATCGATACCTAGAGAGTTGTGATGCCTTGTTCTTAATAAACCTTAGATGCGACTTTTAGGAGTTGCTAGTATGAAGTTAATAAACCTCTATGTAATAATGAGACCTTCAGATCAATTATATTTTGTTTAAATTTTACCTTTTGTGTATCGTTTTTGCTACATCTGTCCTCTACTTGTCCTACATTACTTCTAGTTGTTACCTTCTCTAAAGTCTAATTATGATTGACAACTTGCTTACAGACTTGGTGATTGGAACACCCAAAAGAAAATAAAAACAAGTAAAGAGGCTTTGTAATAGAAAATCTAAAAACAATCATAGGCATTGCCATTACTTTTCCCTAAAGATGAATTATGTATGTCTGTCAGAACCATCGCAATATTGTTGTAATATCTTAGTCATTAAAATGAAGAAACATGCCTAGTAACTATTGGTATACACACAACGAGGCAGAGGTTTTAAATGATAAGGGTTTATATAACCTTGTTTGTTGACTTTTCCCTATAAGCAGATGTGGACAAGTATCTCAATGAGTTTTGCTTTAATGTTCAATTAAGACGGACTGTGACTGAATACTGAAGGGCAACTGTCAGACATTCTAATTCCGACATATTGAAATAAAGAATTCCAATACCCATCTCCCCTGCTTTTCAAAGACATCACATGTTCATTTGAAGTTTTATAAATGCCTGGATTCTTTTGGTAAATATAATTTGACATTAGTTAATGGCACAAGATGTGCAAGATGCATGTATACGCGGTGTATGCATATGCATGTACCATAAGTATGGTAGATATGCATTTTGCAGAAACGAGTTTACTTAGATGCTTTATATTTTGCAGATCCAATCATTCTTAGCTGGTGTGCCTTACATCGTTTTCGGATATAGGTAATTTCTATTGCTACCTGACTGAACCTTTCTGCTTTCTGCTTGGAAATGCTTAATATCAATGGTGCCTCTTTGTCTGTCTAATTTGGAAAATAACATGCGTCTAAGAATCATATTAGGTAGGATGTATATTATTATTACAAACGGTATGCATCAGAAAGGAACCTTGTATTGATGGAAATAATCTTGAACAATAAACAAACCTCCCTTTGTTCCTATGCAACTAGACCCCTTGGGACCTGAAAGAAAGTTAAAACTTGTAAGACAAGTTTTGCATGCATGAGAATAGTTTTTTGCTTGTGAAGTTATCCATCTCGTATTTCTTATTTTACAGGGATGACACAGGCCGACTTGTCCGCACAGAGAGGCTAACTATTAAAGACATAACGCATCGAGTAAAAATGAAGAATTATTGGCAGGTTATGATTGTAATCTTGATATGTGTCCTAATTTCGATTTTTTTGCCACCTCCAAATATTACTTTAACTATTAATTCACTTTGTATTATTCTGGACTATTGTCTTAGTGACTAGTATGTATGCTGCGGAAATAGCAACTCCTAGTGTCAGATCACCATCCAGTTCCAATGGAAACAAAGTGTTGACAGTGTTCTAAACTGAAGGTTTATTGATCATCCTGTGTTTAGTCTTTAAACTGGGTTGGTCAGTCCTTTTAGTCTTATTAGTCAGGGGAAACTGGTGACATTCCCTTGAACACTAAAATGCCTGTCATTTGAAAGTTACTGGGCTTTTGGCCAATTTTGTAATTAAATTTTGTAGGTTAAAGGAAAGCCTGTATGTAGGTTGCAAGTACAAAATGTTTTTGGTGTTTGTAATTATTGTAACATTGTGATAGCAGACAGCTATTATTCCTCCTGTCCAATTTTGGTTCTACCCCCATGTTTTCATTTCTGGTTATTTTGGGGACTCAAAGCCAAGTCATACAGGGAGAACGTGTTATGCGAGCTGTGTATCATCGAGACATTAATGGATACTACAAAAGGATTCAATTAGGATCACGCAAATATGTTCAAGTTTTATTGGTGAAACATTCATTAGTTTTACCGTTTAATAATGTACTACATAAATTGGTTGCAGGGAGGTGTTTGCCTAGCATTTGCTGATGAGGTTTTATGCTGGCTTTATGGAACAGTCAAAGAGAGTGAGTTTGTAGCTTTCTGCTCTTGTCCTCTTTCATTTTATTGCTGCAGCAGCATTATCGAGAACAGAATATAGAAGGCTTTTTCACTCTTTTATGTGAGATCTAGTTTTAGTTTTGCTTGAAAGATTAATTAAAATGATTCTCTGTGCAAAATTTTCAGATGAAGACTATATATTGCACTTTAATCCTCCATCCGCAAGGTTGGAACTCCTTCAAGCACAATCTTGCCCGGATGTAATCACTGAACATGTTGAACAGTTGCAGAAGATGTGGGGGCCTCCTCCTCAAAAAATTTAAGAAAGGGGTTACGCTACCAAATTGGTGTTGCCTCTGCGCCGTGCAGTTTAGCCCAATTGCTGCTGGTGAATAACGCTTGGCCCCCAGTTTTGCTTCCACATAAAAGCTTGATGTTATTCTGACATACCAACAAAGACAATGGCTTCCAATTTTCGTGACATTTACTGGTGGAATTGGTAAGTGTATTTTTGATAAAATGAAGGATAAAGTGGTGGAGTTATAGTACAAGGATGCCTGGTGACTGTTAAGGTCATAATGAAGGAACAGTTGTATACATGAGCTGACCTATAATTTTATTGTCTAGACATAATATTTCAGCACTCATTAAATCGTTTCCCAGTATGTTATGGAAGTACTAATTTCCATAGGCTACAGCATTGTGAAGAGGGATCGAGTGATTTGACTTGCAATAATTTAATAGCACAAAGAGAGAGAGCTTTATATAGGTGAGTCTTGAAGACATTTGTATATATTTATGGGTGGATGGGAAATAAATTTATGATAACTTTTAATTATTTTGTTGTGTAGACGATATATGGCCTTGCTAATTTATGGTTGATTTTGTTTATATTCATAAATACGGTTATTTAAAGGATATAAAATTATAAGGTATGAGGTGATTAGATGGAAATCTAAATTTTAAATATATTTTATTTGAATTATAAACAAGGCATTAAATCAGTATGCATTTTATATTGTAATTCTCAACATTTTTAATGTTTTATAAAACCTTGCAAATTTCAATGTGAAAATAATTTATTCGGGATATTATTTTGAAATTATTCACTTTTTTTTTTTGAAAATGGAGTAATCCGATTGTTATCTTTTAGATGCGTACTAGTTAAACTTTCAGATTGACGTAATAGTTTGTAAATTACGCCAATCGAGTATTCTGTACTAGGTAAGTCTTGTACGACAAGTTCGATCGAAAGAGTATAAGTTGGGAGATTTGAACACAAGACTTTTTAACCTCATATTCTTTCACTCCATCAATTCGACCACCCTTTAGGTGGCAATTATTCACTTTGTAAAAGGTGTCATTTTAAAATATTAAGTTTATGTCATATCTAAATATATGTTAAATACATTTAAATAATTCGATGTTAAAAATCGATTAAATTATTAATTAATTGATTAATTTATGTTAAATTTATATGTTTTTATAAACTAAAATGAATCAATTAATTTTTATTTAATAATTTCTTTTTTCAATTAAAATTTAAAAATTAATAAAGATAATTTTAATTATTTTTTATTTTTTAATTATTAATTTTTTTAAATCTTACATCTTTTATTTTATCAATTTTTAAAATAAAATTAATTGTTGCTCAAAAGCAAGTACCACCGCCGATTCACCGACCGACTCAACTTCAGACCCTAAATAGAATGCAGAAAAGAAATTAGAAAAAGAAGAAAGGAAATGGAGGAAAGAGTGAACAAAGAAGGCATGGAGAGCATAGCCAAGAGGCTATCGACGATGGAGGATCTCTACTTCCCTCGCTCTCTTCAACCCGACGCCTCTTCTCCTTCCCAACGCAACTCTCTTCTCTTCCAACTCCTTTCTCGAGACCCCGCCGTTTTTTTAGGTACTGTTTGTTTGATCACCCTCCTTCTTGCTTATTTTAATTTGCATGAAATAAAGAAAAATTTATTCTTTTGGTTCCCACACCTCGTAAGGATTTTGCACAGTTCCATAAATTCTATGGTTATGTCCAGCAGATGTTAACTCGCTGTTTTTTTTTGTCTACTTTGCTTAATGAAAAAATTAATCTTTCCAGTACTTGCATCTTCTATTGGTTAGATTTTCTGTGTTTTTTTTTAATTATTATAATTCTTCATGGGTTTCCTCCGTTTGTTACAATTGTTTCCGCTTGCGGAACTTTGGTTTATCTAATTTATGTCGTTTTGGGTGATATATAGAACGTTATGGAGCGCATTTGACTTTGGATGAGCTTCAGGAATTTGATGTACTGAATGATGACTATGAAGTGAATTGGTATCTAAAGAATCTCAGGAGCAAGTTGGTACCAACTTCTGAGGATTTGCGAACAAGGTCAGTGACAGTGAAGAATCGAAGATTGGCTTATTTGAATAGGCTGATACTCGATGGAAAGTACTTCTCGGAGGATGCTATGAGGGAGAGGGAACCGTATTTGCATCATGAGTTTGTGGGGAAGTTCCAAGATCAGAGTGCTAGGGGCATGGCTAGGCCAGGGGAAAGGTGGTCTGAGACATTGATGAGAAGGGCTGAGGAAGCAGTTTTAGTTTCGAAGATTAGGGAGGAGCAACAGAGGTTAGGTGTAGCTGAGAGTGAATGGGTCGGTAACGAAATAAACCAACAGCAGGTAGAAGAGGAAGAGGAGGAGGAGATGGAGGAAGAAGAAGAGGAGGAAGAGGAGGAGGAGGAGGATGAGGATGAGGAAGAACCAAAGAAGGCTCATGGTGGCATGCAGTCCGCAGAGGTAGTTTATGTTCGAATATTTTTGGCTTGTTTTTTAGTTTATCTAGACTTCTCCAACTCAGTATTTGGTGTCTCTTTTGTGTTGGTTGATTTATGATCAATTTTCTGAATCCAAATTTGGATTTCCATTAAGATGAAACCTTGGTTTCGCTGTTGATGAATTGTGAGCGTTCTGTGATAATTTGGCACCTCAAAAGCACAAGGTTTCGTTTTTAGTGACTAAATTATGGCTCCATTCTGGAAAAATAATGCCTATCAATGATTTGTTCTTGCTTAAAAGAATCTCTTCTCTCTCTCTCTCTCTCTCTTTTTGTGGTTTGTGAGATTGGGAGGATGATAATGTAGCTATTTGGATTAGTTTTCCGTCTTAATTTAGGCATTTTGAATTTTGCTTGTGATTGATTTTGAGAATCCTTATCAGAACATTGTGGTAACAAATTTCTCAAACCGAAGCCTTATTGTTCTCTTCTTGACTTTCTGTTTTGTGACACCTTTGGGTTTATGCCTTTCTTTTAGGTTACTGAACCATGTCCTCTGTTTTCATGCTTGTCCCTGTTTTTCTTTTGGCTTGTCATTCTTATGTTTGCATTTTCTTGATACAAAATCTTACATGTAAGTTGTCATTCTTATGTTTGCATTTTCTTGATACAAAATCTTACATGTAAGTTTCTTCTTCATTTTCATATTTCACTGAACTTCACCCAAGTTCTGAATTGCAGCTTTTGTTGGAAGAATCGTTGATATTGTCAGTTCATATAGCATAATAGTTGCATATTAATTGAATTTCAGATAATTAACAAGTAGGAAAGGTTATTCAGAATCATCTGCATATTCTGAAAGTGTTGTACGTTGTTGCCATCCATGACCGGCGGACTTAGGTTATAACATCTTCCCTTTGCTACCAGCAGATGTCTGTTGGGAATGGATCCCAGTCAAGTACAGAGAAGCACGATGCGGAGGCAACCTTTTCCGCTGAAGATATGGAAGATAGAATGGATCAATTCACCTCCATTATGCACCAAAAGTTTCTTTCTGGTGAAGATCATCAGCATTTAGATTACACAAAAATAGATGATGATGAGACCTTGGATGATCACTGGTTCAGAGAAGCCAATTATGACGCGGAGGAAAAGTATTTTGGTGGAGATGATGATATCTGATGACATTAATATGCTATTATGAAATGTGGCATTTGTACGTAGAGATGTATATTTTTATCAGAGCAAATGATGGAATTCCAACTAAACAGCTTTTCTGGGGGGAATCAGCATCCGCTTCTCTTTTAATCAGGCGGCGTCTAGATGCACTTAGTTGATAGTAAGGTTAGACATGGCTACTAGTTAACTAAACTCATTTTTCCATTTAGATCTTAGTTTTTTATGAATCAAACTCCTAAGCCTTGTTGATGGTCAAGAGATAAGGTTTAAAGCCTTTTCTAAGATTTAAGGCTAAAAGTATATTTTGAACTTTAACATTTAGAACAAAATACAATTTAAATCATACTTTTTAAAAATGTTTAAATTGAATCTTATAATTTTAATTTTTTTAATTTATTAGTTTATCTTAATAATTTGTTGTTAAAAGTTAATTAATTAATTAATTAATTGATCAATTTTTATAGATTAGAATAAATTAATCAATCTTTTTTAAGTCCCATTCTTCAATTAAATTTTAATTTTTCAATGAATAAAAATAATTTTCGTTAATACGATCTCAGATTTTTAAAGTTTGTTCAATCTTTACTGTATACAAATTTTATGAATATTTAATATAGTTAAAAAATTTTGAAAACAATCTTTTTACTAATTAGAAGTAAGACTGATTATTACTGGACTTTATATCCCGCTTACAAGCAAGATTTCTACTGGATGTTATTATTGTTGTTGTTAACGTAGTTAAATATTTAAATTTTAAAACTCTAATTTTATCAGTTTAAATTTCATTTCAATTTTTAAAATATTGATTAAACATATTCTTGGGTCAATAATGAAGGAATCAAATGGGAATGAGACTGGAAAGTAAAAATTGGATTATTTTTTTGAAAAAAAGGAATAAAATAACTTATTATGCATATATGTTATGATATTAAACAAAGTTAATATTTATGCTAATATTTGGTATTATACAATTTTACTTTATAAATAATTAATTAAAATATTTTATATTTTATAAAAATAATCAAAACTTTTAATGACATATATATTACTTTTAAATAATTATAAATGTAATTTTAATAATAATAATATTACGATAAGAATCAATATCTTCACAGAAAATATTTTGATAACATTATAATAACATCTCTTAACTCTGATTTTGTTATACACAGGCCTCTCATAAATAAAAGTTTAGAATATTTGATTCCAACTTATACATACCCCTCTTATAAATAAAAGTTTATCATTATTTAGAATTTATTTCAATTTTGTTATTTTCTATTTTATGTATTACCAGTAACCGAGTAATTAAAAAATAAAAAATAAATGTTGCATTCCCATTCTCACTTTTTTTTATTGGTTAAAAAAAGACCTTAGTGTATTAAGTATTATTCTTATTGATTAAATATCTATTTTTTTGTAAAATTAATGAAATATATTAACTAAAGTAGCGGCTAATACACGAGTACACCCATTACTGAGGGAAAGAGATCTGCTGTACCACTTATTCAGTTAAAACTTTGTGTTAGGATATCTCATCCGTCCATTTTTATCAACCAAAGGATGAGATCTGCTGGTATTGGAGCTGGGTAACTACCACAACAGACGGACCTCATACCATTAGTGAGATGACCAACATATCTAATTATTATGAGTTGATAACACATGATTAGGATAGCATTTCCGAAAAATATTAAGGCTTGTTTTAAAAAATTAGTTTTTTATTCTCCATTTAAAAAAAATATCAATCAAATTCAAAAACGCCATATTTAACTGAACCGACAAAATAGTTAATAATAAAGAGAAGATATAACCCAACCTCAGTGCCCCACTCCTCGATGTTTCTGTGTCTTCACAATATTCAGTCAGAGCATCTGGAGAAAACCCTACATATTGCAAGCAAGGGGTAAACGCGTCATCTCTCGCCATGAACCGCTGATATTAACTTTTCATAGTTCTCACTGTCGCCGCCGTAGGAGGAGAAGGAGATTAGGCCGTGGTTAACGGAGATGTACAGCGAACGAGGGATTGTTGGGCCGAAGACGGAGGTTGCTTCCTTGGATCGTAAGCGGATCAATGACACTCTTGACAAGCACCTCGTCCGATCCTCTCCTTCTACGTCACGAACTGTCAACGGTAAGGATTTGTCGGCGCTCGTTGGGAAGCAGCAACCGCTCGATCACAAGGACCAGGCCAACCATAACGCCTCTAACGGTACCAAACTTGTTGTTTAAGCAAATCTTGCCCGTTTAAAACTGTTCTTTGTATGTTTTCCT
>JANQAP020000405.1:59121-70954 GCA_026874005.2 Erythroxylum coriaceum
ATATTCACCAAGCAAACGACTTAACTAAATCAGAATCTTTTGGCTGGTATATTATCTTTTTGAACATGTTTTTTAGACTATCCCTGTTAACCATCTCTTCCAAAATGCAATCCTTGTTGTCATCAGGCATATCAGATGAAATGCTCTGGTGACCATTGGCCCTGTCTCTGTCTGCACTATAAAACACCAACTCCGATATGCGCTCTTTCTCCACCTGCCGGCAGTACTTCTCCTCTTCTATTGTACCAGACGCGAGTAAGTGGTAAATGTATACAATCTTCTTCTGTCCCAGGCGGTATGCCCTACTTATTGCTTGCCTCTCGACAGCAGGATTCCATACAACATCAAGCAAAATCACCCTCGACGCACCTACCAGATTGATTCCCTCGGAACAAGCTCTTGTTGATGCAAGCAACACTTTTGACTCACTCTTTGAGTCATTAAAGTCCTTCATCAACGATTGGCGCTTATCAATGTCTAGTTTTCCATTCATATATAGGATATCTCTCCCCTTTATCCAATTAAAACGAGATCGAAGCTGCTTTCTGATCAATTTCAATGGACTAATGAACTGACTGAAGACCAGAACTTTTTCATTTCTAGCTTGACTATGCCGCATGAGTTCCACAAGAAATTTTGTCTTCACTCCAACATCTGTATTCAATTTAAGGCTCTCTAGCTTATCCTGATCTGGAATAAGTACTCCCGTTTCAAATCTCTTGGGCAAGAGAGAAGGGTGCACAGAAACAACAGACACAGCATATTCATGATTAAAGGTACCTTGGCACGGATCCCTTATTCCTTCCATAGCATCAAGAAGCCTCTTCTGGTGATCGTGTGGCTGTAGGATAACAACAGAGTCCCTCAACCCAGGAAGTCTTTGTTGTAATATGTCACCCCGATGCACATGCACAAATGGTTCAATCAAGCCTTTGAACTTTTCTACACTGTCAGCTTTTGCTTTATCATTAGAAGCATTGAGAATACGACTCGTTAGAGAATCCCACTTTGACTTTGTATCACTTCTCTTATGATATCGTCTCCTAGGAAAAGGTTTGTGGCATTTAGATGAAACCTTGTCAAGAAATTTGGGCCCTGTCAGCGAGAGTGTGTTGAATAACTCATCAAAATTATTCTGGAAGGGAGTTCCTGACAGTATAATGCGCTTTTCTGTTTTAATGCTTGACAAAGTCTTCCAGATTGAGCTTGTTTCATTACGAGCTGTGTGTCCTTCATCAAGTACTACAAGGCCTGGACGCTTGAGAAGAACTTCTCTCATCCAATCTTCATTCTTCTTCCACATTTTACTTTTATTTTCTCTTCTTTCTCCAGCTATTTCTTCAAAGAGTCTGTAACTGAGTCCTAGGATGCTACTATCCTTCATCCAAGACAACAACTTCACTAGACGGATATATAATCTTCTTTTATGAACATTTTTTATTTCCTCCAGAATATTGACAGCATCCTCATTTTCCTTTCCTGAAAGCTCTCTCTTCTTCAGATTGTGAAAGGGAATGTCAACATTCCACTTTTGAAACTCTGTTTCCCACGTAAGCAACATGCCACGAGGAGCAATAATGATTGGCATGCAAGTGGGATACAATTTCATATATGTTTGGATGAAGGCTATGGCGAGACGAGTTTTCCCTGTTCCAGGAGCATGAGATATAACACATCCACTGCCGCCACTAAAACTGTTACTCTTTTCCAACTTGTCAAGATAAATCCCCCCCGCTATGTTTTTCCATAAAAATTCAAAGCCATCAAGTTGATGTGCATGCATATCCCTTCCAATACCAGGAATGACGTCCCATACCGTGCCCTGTGTGGGAGCACAAGGGTGACTTCCTGGCTGACAATCAACCTCAGAATCTTTGTGATTGAGTTCATCAAAGATGTTTAGCTGCATCAGACCATAGCCTCTGCCTTCCGATTTACCCCAGAGATTTTTACCCTGTAATATGCACAAAAGAAAGTTATGAAAAATAAATACTTTGCATTTATTTCTGGAATAGTCACAATAAAGGCACCAATAAGATTGATAACAAATGCTAAACTATCTTTCAAAAGATGGAATTTCATGATGGGCTAACTTATCCAAATATTGAAAAGCTGTAGTTCACTCATATTCAGCACCTCTAGGACACAGAAAAACAACAATATGATGATAGATGGAAGCATAAACTTTTGGTATTCAAACCCGTCTTCCTCTATTCCAAGTCAAAAGGGTTGTTACATCATAAAGATACAGTTGATATTATGTTGTTCTCAAAGTTCACTGCAGAGTCAACAATTGGTATTCTCAACAAATTAAACTTAGTTCCACCCTCAGAATCATCAATAGAAAGGGCACTTTCTTGCTACTCCTGTAAGAAAAGGTCTTGAGACGGAAATACGGAAGGAGATATCATGTTTGTCATTTTCAGGTTCTTGACAGTATTAAAGAAGGTTCCAACTACATGACAACTACATGACCATCATTTTGGTAGCCCTCATAGCCATCATAGCTTATCTTGTCTGAATTACTCGTGCATATCAACAAATGGTTTATGATATGCAGGTATAATTTAGACAATAATGGGCATGATTGCTACGAGGACTATCAAAATGATGGCTCCCTAGCTTTTCCCATTAAAGAAACACCTCATTTGACAACTTAGAAATGTGGCCATGAGTCAAACTACCAGTTGATAAAAGCACACTAATCCACAATCTACCTGGTTGACAGGAAGTATTGGTAAAACCAAGTCTACCCACATTCTTGAGCCTATGCAATAAGTATCCAGAACATAAACTATAGATTTTGATAGTTTGCATGCATACAATTTCGAAATGTAAGGATCTACTAAACTGTGACAAACAACAAAGATAACATCCAAATTAGGTCATATATAATAATACCAGTTTGTCCTATTTGGGTGAATGCATATCCATTTAAAATTTATACGACTACAGAATGCAACTTACAAAAGATGGCACACAGTACTTGATTTCCAATTTTACAAATGGGCAAAATTTGCACTTGAGTCCAACTTCTTCATCCAGAATGATCTGATGGTCCCCTCGCCCACAAGAGGTGTTCGTATCAAATAAGATATCAGAAGAAATATTAGTTTCATTTTCAACCTGCCAATCAAGAGAAACAAAATATTCACTAAGTATAATATAGATGTATCTCATTTCTAAAAAGTACAAGCTAAGACTTGTTCATCAACACAAAGGGGATAAGAAACAGATAGATGAATACAAAAAATAAAGTACATAAAAGAAACAGTGGGGTCATAAGAGTTTAAACATTATGTCCTGCAAACATAGTGGTATATTAGAGCAGTAGCACTATATCTTCAATCAATATTCAATATCAATGTATAGCTATTTTCAAGCAGATATAGAAAAAGCAATAGAGAGCGAAAAGAAGTAACAAATTAAACCTTGATTTATCCACTCAAAAAAAGAAAGAAGTTAATCAATATCAGTCAAATGCTAATACATGCCAACCTACCAAAATATTATCAGTAGCATCATTCTCAAAAAGTGCAGAAGCCATTTCATCCCAGAGCTTGGCCAATTCTTTCTCCTCCTCTGAGATCTCTAGTGGGATTGACTCTTCATTTGAAATTGTGAACTTCAATGGAAGACTTGGTTTGGAGGGTGGCTCATTTTTGTCTTCAAAAGGCACTTCTACCTTGTCGAGTACAGAATCCACAAGAATCTTCAAAATTTCATGCTCTGCAAGGGTACGTATGCACTTTCTTTTAGTGGGCTTGCCCCCACATAGATCTTCTACATGCTTACTCATGCCATTCACCTTTTGGGACTTAGTTATCCCTTTTTTGGGAGTATATGTTGCATCACTACTGTATGAATTGTCAACATCCACATTTTCACCATCGTCACTAGTTGTTTCATGCTCCTCCTCTTCAAAAGATAATGGGTCACTAGCAGTTCCGAGCTTCATTTTCTTCTTAGCAAACTCTGTATAAAAATGGGATCTAGTGCGCTTTGCCACACAATCAAACTCATGAGGACGACAACCACAACCAACTTTCTTATGGAATCCAACATTGCCACAGCTATTCGAGTCAACCCCAGAAACTAATTTCCCTTCCAATTCTACCTCAGAAATTTCCTGTTTTCTCACTTCTTTCTCATCCACCTCCTCTTTTCCACTGCTTACTTCCTCCAGTAGGATAGTACTTTCTGACTTCTTACCAACATAATCTTCATCATCTACAAAGTCATTTTGCTCAACAACATCGCCACTGGAAGATGTCTTCGATGCCTCCCAATTGTCCTCTGAAATATCACAACCATCAGCGTCCTCACTCTTTTCCTGCATGCTTGACTGCAATCCTGTCCTCCCAGCTATCCCACTGCTCTCATCTCTATCAATCCTCCGTTCACCAAAATTAGAACAGCCATTCTCCATGCCCTCAGTCTTCACATTCAACCCATCACTTTCACCCACTACACTGCCGTTCAAACCGACCTCGTGATCATTACCAATGTCATCAATGGAAATAACATCTTTTTCCACCACATTCTCACTTTCCCCCACTAAAACGACCTCATCGTCACTATCACCCGAAACCTCAGAACTCGTGCCGCCCTCCTCTCCATAATCGTCAGAACTAACAGACTGAGAGTTGCATGCAACCTGCTGGCAATCGTCACCAATCCCTAAATTATGCCTACAATCTGCACCAGACCCATTAAAGCTTATCTCTTTTCCCCCATTAAGCTCGCCTGAACCGGGTGATTGACCAGCATTCCCCCTACGTTCTTGTCTATTTCTCTTTATTTCTTCATGGCGCTTCTTAAACCATTCGACTTCCCTTTGCCGAGTCCTTCTAGCTACTGGGAGTGTAGAATCCATGGTCTTTCGTAAAAAGTTTAGACCTTTCAACGGAGAATATATAAGAACGCACGTTAACACACATAAAGCATCAGAGAACAAAAGGTAAAACAGAACAAAGAAAGAAAAAGAGCATGTACTGGCATATCTTTCACACAGTTGAAAACCAACAGAGAGGGAGATAGTGATACGGAGAGAGAGGCTTACCAGAGAAAGGTGAGGCATGGGAGATCGCCGTGCCCTCATCTGTATATGGTCAGTTGAGGGGTCCGGTCTGTTGGCTGTGTAGTACTATGTAAGTGCATAAGTTTCACGCTTTAACTCTATCATTATAGTTCTATTTATTTTTTTGTTTATATTATATATATATATAGATATAAGAGCTGAGTAGGACAAATACGAAGAACACGCGTGGACGTTGACGATAGAATAACAAGAGTCTCTGGGAGTTCTTCTAGGGCCGCGCAACGTGTTGTGCCAAATAAGGCTTGACAAAGATTTGGTTTTGGGTTAGAATCGGGATGAGAGCTGACATTGTCCGTTGCCTTTCCCTTCCTTTCTTCGCAGTAAAAGAGCATAGCATTTCAACCACGCAGCCCCCAGTTTCAGCGGTTGCAATTACATCTCACGCACTCTCCATTTGAAAGAGTTCAAATAAACTAAATGCTGGAACTTGTTTTCTATACCTTTGCGTCTCCACTTGTGTTCATTATTGACATTGCTTAAAGTACCAGATTAGCTTAATTTATTAAATACAATTTGTCTTCTTTTTGAATGATTGTCGTTTTTAAGCCCATTTATGTGCCTCCTAACCTTTAAGTTCCAATTATCGTACTAAATTTAGTATCGGATTAAATTTTAGTATCGTACTTTATCAAAATCAGTCAATACTAAGTACTATTTTAAGTATTTTTAAATTTATAAAATAATATTTAAATTTTTTAAAAATTACAAAATAATTTATTAGTATATTGTATTGTATACTTTATAATTTTACATCAATCGTATCTCCAAAATTTGTAATAATAAAATTTAAAATAACAACAATTTATTTATTTTTATTAACAACAATTTTCACACATTTCATATATAAATAATAACCACAATTAATATAAAAAAGATCATTTAATCATCGTATAAATATAAAATTACAAATAATATAAAGTATTTAAAATATTACAATTTCATCATTTAGTAAATAATAATTACATCAAATAAAAAACAATAAAAATTCTTAACTCTCTACCTATTACAACTTATAACAAGAATTCGTAATAAAGAAATAACAAATTAGAAGTGAAACATAAAACAAAAACATATATATTATTTCATTTATAATCAATTATATATTATTTAATATATTGATTATTAATAAAATTTTAAATAATTTAATTTTATATTATATTATTTAATTAAAATTAATTAAGCATAAAATTATAAATAATTTAATTTAATTTTTTGTTTAATTTATAAAATTAATTTAATAATTATTAATAAATATAATTATATTTAAATAATTTAAAATAAATATTAATTTATAAGTAATAATTTAAAATTATTTATTTTAAAAATAAAATATTTTTATTAATAATTTATTGATAAATATTATATAAAGACTAAAATAAATTTAATTAAAAATAATTTATTTAATATATAATTATTATTAGTAATAAAAATATTTATGTTATTTTAAAAATAAAAAATAAAAAATAGAATAAAGATTTTTTTAAAATTTAAAAACTGAATGTATTAAATAAAAGTGGGATAAGAAGAGTAGAGAATAGAGTCATCGGCGGTGGTGGGGGGAGTCTTTTAAAAAAAATTTACCTTTTGCATATTAGTCCCTGCATTTTTTAAAGTTTTCGATACTGGCCAGCATTCAACCTATGTTTTGAATATTGTCGGGATTAGCCGGTACTAAGTGAAACAGTCTAATACAAACCGGTACCATCATTCAGTACCAGTATACTTTTTAGTATCGTTTTCCAGTTTTTACAATACGAAATACAAAACATTGGTCCTGTTTGGCAAACAACGGATTGTCTTAGCTGTTAGCTGATTCTATCAGCAGTTAGCTGATAGCTGATTTGACCAACGGATAACATCAGCTGTTAATTAAAGATGTTTGGTAAAATTAGCTATTTAGTATTAGCTGTTGATGTGTAAAATGAATTATGAGGATATGATTTTAAAAAATTTATAAGGGCGTGAATATTATATTTCTTAGTATTTCGTTAAATATTCTTATAAAAATTTAGAATTTAGATATTTAATTTTACAAAAATTAAGTTTATAACTTTAATAAAAAACATAATAATAATAATAATCCAACGTTAAATTCTCTATTAATATGAATGATGCAGCGAGCTACATCATATTAGTATTTTTGTATAATATGTATGAATTTTATTATTTAATAAATTAAAATATCTATAATTATAGTATGGTACGATATATAGTAGTTATATACTAAAAATATTAATTTAATATGACTCTTTATGTTTAAATTTTTAATATTATGGTATTTTTAAATGTAAAGTAATATTATAAAATTAAATAAATATGAAAAAGTTTAATTAACCCCTTTATTATATTCTTCCAAACTTCAATACAATAAAAAAAAGCCAACTTTGAAAACACACAAAGCAAAAGTAGAGAGTAAAATTGAGGGCAATACTATCATTAGACAAACAGCTAACTTCAAAAGCTCTTCTTATGGAGCTTTTAGAAATAAGCTTATTGGAATTAAATAAGCGAATCGATAAGTCATTCACCAAACACATCAATAGCTTTTTAAGATAGTCAAAAAGCTAACTTTTAGTCAATAAGCTAAAAAATAGCTGATAAACTGTTTGCCAAACACTTCCATTGTTTTTTATTTGATAACCGTTAATAAAATAATCGTAACAAAAAATAGAAATAAAAATAAAAAGTGAGAATAAAATTACAAATTATACGTTTTTGGTACACATTAGATAAAGTTAATAATTATATTAATATTTGGTATTAAATATTAAAAATAATGATAAACTGTTTGTTAAACACCTCCATTGCTTTTTCATTTGATAACCGATAATAAAATAATCGAAACAAAAGATAAAAATAAAAATAAAAAGTGAGAATAAAATTACTAATTATACGTGTTTGGTATCCATTAGATAAAGTTAATAATTATATTAATATTTGATATTAAATATTAAAAATAATATTTTTTTACTCGTATATAGTTATAAAATAATTTGTTTTGTAAATATTTAATTAAAATATATTATATTTTATAAATAATTAGTCCAAAAAATTCAACAATTTATAAACATTAATAATTTTTAAATAATTATAAATGATTTTTATGATAAGAATAAAAATATTAATTACTAACTTTTAAATAAATATAAATTTTTTTATGATAAGAATAAAAATATTATAATAAATAGACCAGTGATTCCATAGAAAGACATCACGACCCCTTGTGGAAAAAAAATGATTTCCTGAGACAGAAATAAAGATATCAAATTTTTGTCAAGATAACTAGAAATTCCAAGGGAAGTCTGTTGCAAGAATTATGTCGTCACTCGACGTAGCGCACGCGACTCTTCAAATAACAGAATTCGTACAGGAAAGAGGGGGAGAGGTTCAGCCTTGCAAAATAGGATAACATCATCAACATAAAGCAAATGGGACAACTTCAATTCCTGGCAATGATAATGATATTGGAACAACCCATTACTTTGCATTAAGTTTCGAAATTAATCTAAAGAAGCCCTCCGTCACCAATGTGAAAAGGTAAAGGGAAAGAAAATCCCCTTGCCTAATGCCTCGCTTATTGAAAAATAGCGTTGTAGGAATCCCTTTCACTAATACACTCATCGACATAGTCTGAATACATTGCATAATCCAGAGTCGAAACTTATCCGGAACTTTGGTGAGTGTAAATATATAGGTTAGGGGATAGGAGGGGTAAAATTAGAAGAAATTGCATGAAATTCAAATGTGTCCTATCTGCCCCACGTAGGCAGTTTTTCTAGTAGGCCAATCATTCCCTGATGATAGGATCTTTCATATTGTTTCTATTCTTCTATTCTCTTCTATTCGGTCTCTATCATCAAGATTGAGGAAAATAGCACATCAATACTAAAATCTCCAGATTTTGGCAAAGAAGAGAAAGAATTAATTCAATTTTCTGTCAAGTTTACTTCTTCGATTTTTTGTACAATGGTTTATTTGAATGTTAGCCAGCATTGAAAACCGTATGCTCTGATACCAACTGTTATGATAACAAACAGAAAACCACATCAATAGAAAAGAAGAAGATTCGATAATAATTAATATTTTAACAATCTCTTGATAATGACTAATATTTTAATAATATCTCTTATTTCTTATTTTCAATATTTGATTCCAATTAAAATATAACTTATTAGCGTATAGGAGTAAGGCTGCGTACTATCGGACCTTTCCAGACTTCGCTTCATTGCGAGATTTCAGACTGGGTGATGATGATGATGATAGTTTTGTTAGTTAAATATTACATTGTCATGTAAATTTTACATGGTACTAATAGGCCCTATATTAAGTAAAAATTTAATGAAAAATTTGTCACGGCATAAATTTGACAAAGTTAAGAGTTTCATTAATTGAGTATTTAATTTAAATAATTTTAAAAATGTTAAACATTTTTTAACGCTTTCAAATGCTAGAGTTAAATTCAAATTTTAGTACACACGTTAAAAGCTAAAATTTATCTTCAACTAAAGCACACCTTAAACATTTCTAACTGTACTAAAAGAATTATGGGATAAAAGACAAAAATCACTCTTACATGATTCTCGTAACAATGTTCCAAAACCTAATCCCGTAAGATTTTATATGGAGGAGGAACTTAAATGAATTAAAACACATTTCTTATGTTTGTGTAAGATCTAAAGTTGGTTGGATATCTGATTTTTGGAGGAGAAGGCAAAGTTCAAAACCTATTAAAATAAATTATTAATAAACTACTAAATTTGTGGGTTATTGATGTGACATTTTTGTTTGCTTTGGTCATCATCATTGCATCCACTCTGAAATTTCACAATAAAGTGGAGTCTGGAGAAGTCTGATAATACACAACCTTACCCCTACAGAATAGAGAGGCTGTTTCTGGTAGACCCATATGCAAATGTGACAATGGAAAAAGAAAAGATACAGGTTAAAAGAGTAGCTATGTAAAACTGATATGCTAAAAAAATATGTAAATAAAATTAAAATAATTGAATAAATAAATAGAATAAAAGAAAAGGTTGATGTATCAAGTTAAAAAAACTTTAATAGACTTGTCTTATACTGGTAGAGACGTAAGGTTAGTAAGTGAAGAATCGCGAAAAGTAAATAAGCGAAAGGTGAAAACGTACCTGATGAATGTATTCCCACTTAAAGGCCAAAGAGATGCAGCTTATCCTACCCTACATCAATGCAGAATTAACGTGAAAAAGAGTAAACACATACCTGCTTGGGATGATGACCGTGTGAAACTTCTAACACCTAAAAAACTCCTGACTTACATGCTTCTATACTTGTAATTGGGACCATACTACAAACTACAAAGCTCCTAAACAGACACTCTCTCCCTCACTCTAAGTCTGGCACAATGCAGCTCTCATCAGTTTTACTCCCCTCCTTACTATTACTTATCCTCTTCCTTACAACGACCACTCTGTCCAACGCACACAACATTACCCGCTTTCTCGCGAACACCTAGATTTCTCCACCTTCAACAACCATTTGACTGCCATCCACCTCGCCACCGAGATTAACGCCTGTACTACCATCACCGTTCTCGCCGTAGACAACACTGTCATGAGATGAGAGACATCATATGACTCCAAAAAGCTTAGTGCTTTTCAAAACCGTCACAACCCGGTAATGATATATCAAGGTCATAAACTTATACGCACCCACAATATTGACAGTAGAAAAGTAATAATGAGCAAAAAAAGAAGAAGAAGAAGAAGAAAAAGAACTGGACAACTAACATGCCTAGTTATCAAAACAGCTAAAAAACCAAAAAGAGCAAAAACCAAGCAATCGCGACGCAATGAGCAAACAGAAGATCAAGAAAACAGGCAATCTAATCTTTAAACCCAAGGAAAAGTCTATATCGATCTAAAGAAGTATTGACAAGCAACGATCACCTAATCTATGGGAAAAGATTGCCAGAATTCGCAAAGTAAGAGAAGATTAGGGTTAATATCCCAAACGAAACTTGGAAATAGAGTAAATAGCAGAAAGGAAAGCTAAGGTTTTGATGGTACTTTCGGAAATCAAGGTCAAACCCCACAATGAAACATCAAAGAAATTAGCATAAGGGAAAGTTAGGGTGTTAGTAGCTCAAGAAACTACGCTACGGATATTATCACAAACAACAAATCAATACCACCAAAAGAGTAAGTGATCGTTGTAAGCCTAAGACTACAACTTTCTGGCTCAAACATCGATTCGTAAAAAAACAAGGGAAAAATAAACAAAACCCAGATCTGGTCTAGTCACGGTTAGCACTACCGTAGTAAACAAGATCTGTAACTCCATGTGAAGATATTTGCCAGAACGCCACCTCCGACTCCGATCACTCACCGAAGAAACGAAAGCACCAAGCCTTCACGTTGCCTCTAGCGGCGAAAATGGTCCATAGAGGCATTTTTGGTGCTTGACATGCCATGGTCGAAAGGACTGGGGGAGGCGTCGTCGTCAAGGTTTTCATGGTCAAAATCAGTGGAGCGATTGCCTCCGACATCCTCCTCCTCGTCACGGCAGCACCAGTAAGGCGAATCCATGGTGGACAATGACGTGATAGCCCTAGACATGAGTGCAGGAATTTCTTGTCCTAAAAGTGTCAAACTCATTCATGTTTGCTTTGGTGTTGTTCCAAAACTTGAAAATTCTCTCTTTTTCTTTGATTTGTGTCTCACGTAGAAAGAGTACAAGAGTTTCACCTCGTTTATA
>JANQAP020000405.1:79383-89726 GCA_026874005.2 Erythroxylum coriaceum
CAGTTGCACTTGAGGGGGAGTGTTAGAGTATTTCATATTGACTAAACATGAAAATGTAGTGGTAAGGGTCAACTATCCAAATGACTAGTTCTAGTCATTTTGGCAATGGTTGACCCAAGCCCAATTCTTGTTAATTAGCTCTATACTCGACCCATATTAAAAATTCTAATATGGTATCAGAGTAGGTTTGGTCCGGATTATTAATTTCCCGATTGTCCGTTTAGATGTCTAGTCCTAGCGGCGCAGTTTGGTTACTGCTGCGTTTATTTAAAGTGACAACTGGATGTCCAATACCAGTTGCACTTGAGGGGGAGTGTTAGAGTATTTCATATTGACTAAACATGAAAATGTAGTGGTAAGGGTCAACTATCTAAATGACTAGTTCTAGTCATTTTGGCAATGACTGACCCAAGCCCAATTCTTGTTAATGGGCTTTACACTCTACCCATATTAAAAATTCTAATAGAGATCAATTAATCCGCATTCTTCTGGTGCTTCCACTTTTATCAATAGAATTTATTTGGTTGTTTTGCATTGAAATACAAGGATCGAACTTTACATTTAAATCAACCCAACAACTAGTTTGCAATCCTTTCATATCTCTATCTCTATTTCTCTCCATATGCGTGTGAGGAACTGTTTCGCCTTCAGGCTGAGAATTTTATTGTATTGCAAGTTCTGGTTGATTTTAAAGGAGTATCCTCTGTTACTAGAATATTAGAGTACAATTATGTTGATGTCCCCAGTCAGTAGTTCTTTATGTTTCTTATTACAGATCATCAACAGTATAATGAATTGTTTCATACTTGCATTCCTTTGTGCTTTTCTGATACATAATTGTGACGGTGATATAGGCATGCTGCCAATCTTGAAAACAACAAGAGGGTTGATCTCTTTGAAGGCCCTGGTGAAGGATTTGATGAAGACAATGTTTTGCTAGCCTCCTGTAAGATATGAGACTATTTGTTCTGATTTCACTTATTTCATAAGTGTCTAAAGTGGCTGTAGTGATTTAAATTTGCTTCAACCTACAATGTTGACAAGAATTAACATTATGTTTTCTCTTTCTTTTAGCTTGTATCTTGGCAGCTGGCAAATGAGGAAATATGCATGCACACATGACCTCTAGAAGAGAAAAGAAAACTTAAAACTTTTGCTTTGTCTTTTTCTTACATCCCCATTTCTTATTTTGAATTATTTAGTTTTTAGGGCACTTGATTTATTTAAGTGCATTATGTTCTTGCATTATGGCAATTAATGATGCAAAATTTTGCAATCCAGTAATAACTATTTTATTTTTATGGGGGCATAAGTTGGTATTAGTTGGCAGTAAAATGGCATTTGGCATTGTCTTGATTAGTATGATATCTAATAGAAAGACTGATTTTTCCAGCTATGACTAATCAACAACTAATGGATCATGGAAATAGGATGATGGATGAGACTGATCAAGCAATTGAAAGGGGAAAGAAGGTTGGTTCTTGCCCATCTCAGAAACATCTTGTTTTCGAAAGTGTGATTGAGTATGATGGAGTTTTTCCATGTCGTGTTACTGTTACCTGTTTAAGAAAAATAGTTTTGGATAAAATCCCTGAGAAACCTTTGTTTATAACTGCACCTCGAAATTGCTGTAATCAAATTGCTAAAAGAGCAGTGTCAAATAAATTGCATATTTGGTCTAGCACTGGTTTATAACTGCTTAGCACATAACTGTCTCAAAGGTCTCACGATGGAAGTCTTTTGGTTGGGAATTTAACAACTCATAATTTTTGGGGTCGCTTAATTCATGGTGGCAAGCCTAATGTTGCCAAACATGGTCCAATGTAGGTCTTTTGGGGGACAGAGAAGGTGTTTGAATCTATCGATGATTTTTGTTCGACAAGCTCTTTTTTGCACAGATACTACTAGTACATGTACTTGTTCCATTACTTGTAGCAGTCTTTATATTACAGAGTTAAACGCACTACGGTTTGCTAAAGCACAATCCACAGTTAACCTCAAATTCTTACTTTGCAAGATATCAAAAAGTCATTCTTTTGCTATGATGCGAAAGTCAGTCTCCAATTAGAGCTGTCCCACAGCAAGAGTTCTACAGAGCCGAGTTTTTGGTTTCTAGTGGAGTCAATTTCTAGTAGGCCTCCCATGTGATTATGTCCATTCCTGGCAGTTCCTTGCAGTTATTCTGAATAGGAACTTTTAAAAACTTGTAGAAGACATGGGTCAGTTTTCTTCAATATTTGGTAATAAGATGTTAAAACGTTTACTCTTTTCTTTATGTTGATTATATCATTTTGAGGACAAAGACATTGGTTAGATCCTGGAGGCTTTATAAATTATGGAATGGCTTAACAGGTTCTTAGAAGGAAAAATTAATTTCTGTCTGTCTATCCTAGGTTGTTCAAGAGACCATCAATGTTGGAACAGAGACAGCAGCAGCTCTAAAGGCTCAGGTATCAATTTTTGGTACAGATAAGTAATCAACTTTGTAATATCTTGGATCTTTTTTGTATTAATTTTCCTTGATAAAAAGAAAAGGTAAAAATACAATTCTTTGGAAGCCTGGAAACTAAGAACATTTCCATGTCCAGACTGAACAAATGAGTCGGATTGTTAATGAGCTTGACTCTATCCATTTCTCAATCAAGAAAGCTTCTCAATTGGTGAAGGAAATTGGTAGGCAGGTCAATTACTGGATTTTCCATTTCCTTGTTTCTTCATACGTGCAGCCGAGTTGCAAATAATTTACTAACTTAAGTACTTTCAGGTTGCAACTGACAGGTGTATTATGACAATGCTGTTCCTCATAGTTGCTGGAGTTGTAGCAATCATTATTGTAAAGGTTTGTGTTTCTTTTCTTTGTTATTCTAGATCATACTCTTATTTTGTGTTGTTTAAAGTAGTTGGATCCTAGATATTTACTTTGTAGTTTCATGGATATCTAATTAGCTGATTTTATTGAGGATTATATCAGATTTTCTCAGCATCTTTTTGTGCTCCTAGCTGGGTTTTTAGCAAAAGATCATACCATCTTGTGAGTTCTGTAATCGCAACAGGATTTTTGTATGTTTAAGCATGACCAAGACTAGGTAGGAATAATAAGTTAATATTATTTCATGTGAACAAAATAGGAGAAGTTGATAAGGTTAGTTGTAAGCCCTGAGACTAGGAATAGTGTAGGATGACTTTTTCTATTCCTTTTTGACTTTGTGTTGGTACATCACAAACTTTTTCTGAAAATTGATTGGAAAAGTTTCTATTGGAAAGGACAAGCAGGGGGAAGTGGGTGATTATCTACTAAAGTGGATGATGGGGTTCTTCCTATTTATTCTAAAGACGAATACAAGCACAAGATTTCACAGTTAAACTTATTCTTTTTCTTTTGATCCAAGTGAAGATTCCCCAAAACCTTGGATATTTTTATGTAGTTCCCTATATATATATATATAACTAAGATTTGAAGCTTGGTGGGGAAGGGAAAGAATCAACTTCATTACAAGTCATTTTTTCAGAATCATCATGCATCTTGGAATTCCAGTTTCCATGTCACTAACATGAGACATAACAAGTCAAGTTCATGTACTTAACCTCTATTTTAGAGGAGAGTGATTCATATGCAAGAGGAGTAAAACTTTAAAACATTAGGTTATGAATTTACTCTTGTATATAAATCATCTTTAATTCTTGTTCCTAGTTGATGTGGAAATTTGACAATACATATTTTCATCTCGTATTTTGTTGTATACAACATCTCTTATTTAAACTAGTTCTTTTATTTTGTGCATGATATTAAGTTCATTTGTTTTTATTGTTTGCTTTGATATTTGAACACTAGTGTGTGTGATATATATTTGGATTGAATTAGTTTTTTTTTTCCTTTGTAAAAGGTATGTGTGCATATTAATATTAATCACAGATATATGGAATAAGAACAATCTTGGTAAAAAGATTATCAAAAAAAAGTATATTTGTTCAAATGAGTTCTTAAATGAGATTTTAAAAAAATATTTTTATATTACTTTGTATTGATATTTTTATACATAATGGTAAACAAGGATATCAAATTGTGTCATATTTTTTTTAAATTATAGGTTGATATAGTAAATATTAAGTTCAATTGACTACACAAAAATATGATTCTTTAAAAAAAAAAACATTTATATGATTCCTTAATTCAACTTATATATAAAACTTGAAACATTTGTAGTTTTTTGAGAATAAATTTGGAAGAGAGAATAATTTATGATAGTAAGATGTATGATCACTTTAAAAGTGTAATTTTCATATTAGACCTATTCCATCTTTAAATATGTAGATTGTTTGAATTTCATGGCAAATACTAAGAAGTGAATATCTAGTGAGATATTAATGCCAATAAAGTGTGGTATTGTAGTCAAAGTTGTATCTTTTCTTGGATTGTATTGATTGCTTTCTACATTTATTGTTTGATATTGACAATCCACTCCATAAGCATCTCCCTCCCTTCACACCATTGGTTCACATACATTCTCTTGGCATTTTCTAGTTGAATTCCCTTTTTAACTCACTTTCACATTGTTCTTTTAAAGATTGCAGAATGAAAATATATATGATTACTTACATTCAATTTTATTGTTCCGAGAAGTCATACATCAGAGCATATATATGATTTTCAAAGCCGATTTCATGGGATTTTTAATTTGCATTTGCGCTGTGCATGCTTATCGCATTCTTTTACTTCGCAGATTGTGGACCCAAAGAACAAGGATATTCGGGATATTCCAGGGCTAGCTCCACCTGCGCAGAATCGCAGATTACTCTGGTATCCTAAATGAACTAACCAGAGGCCAAATGTTCTCCCGAGCTCAGAGAAAGTTTATGTTCCAGGATTACTGGATGCTTTTGATCTGTTAATTACGTTGGCAGTAGCAGCATTACACTATCGACGCACGCATGGGGGTAGTAGTGTGCCTAGTCAATGTGGTTGAAGAGTTTGACTTCATTACGTGCATAGTATTGAATGGCTCCATTAGAAGAGTTCTTATTGCCTACCTTTTTGTGCCTGGCTTGGACATAGAAGTACGTTTCGCATTGTTCATACCTTCGTAAGATATTTATCAGTCTCTATATTTCTTGGAATTGGTAGAATTTGTTCTATATACAAATTAGTTACTGAAGCCTGGTGGATTAAGAATTGCTTGACAATATCGTATCGCTGTCCTCAATTATTTCAGTAAACTAATTAGTTCATGCAACTATATTCCCAATTTCAGATATAGTATTAGTTAAAGAGGTTAAATCTTTTCCAGCATACTAAAAAAGAGACTGAAATATTGTAATGCATCAATCATATATCTTTCAATTAGGTTCAAAGGGCAATTACCACCAGTCCATTGTCAATTTTAAGCTATTGTTGCAATTTAAAAATGGAGGGATTAGCAACTTCATTGATATGGTCTAGCAGCAACACAAGCCGCAAGGGCAACTGCATATTTCATGAAATTGTAACTTTATAGGAGAAGGTACGATAATAATTCTATGATCAGAGACTACTCTGGTTCTATATCCCATCCCAATCAATTTCAATGAAGGGAATGTGTAAAATCTTGGACCAATCTTCTCCTTTCTCTCTTTGACACCTTCGTTCCAGCAATGGACAATTCCAGATATGTAGAGAAGTAGGGGAGGATGGCAGGTTCCCCTCTGGAAAGGACTGCAGATGAGGGCAGTTATCAATTCCCAAGCCTTCGAGGAACATAAGTTGGCGAAGCCCAACCACAGAACTCAGATTCTGGAGTTCCATCAGACTAAGAGTGATGAGATTGGGTGGCAGCCCTTCTTCTGGAAGGGATACAATGTAAGGACAATCCCAAATATACAATTCTCTGAGCAAGGTGAGATCATGAAATCTTCTGTTGACCAGAGACACCAAAATTTGAATGTCAGTAACTCTCAGAGAGGTAAGAGTGGAGGGCAAACCCTCTTCAGGCACTAGCTGGAGCTTAGGGCAATGACATATCTGCAACTCTTTAAGAGAATTAAGGTGTTGAAGCCCTTTGTAATTCAAAGATTTCAGATTTGGCAGAATTGAAATACCAAGAGAAGTAAGACTGGAGGCAGCAGGGTCAAATCTGGGAAGCATTCCATTTCTTCTGCTTCATACTCCCTAATCTGGAGTGAAGTAAGAGAGGTGAGTTTTTGCAAATTCCAATGCATACGTCTTGCAATCAGTTTGTTGCAATCAGAGATGGTAAGTGATTCTAGTTTGGACGGCAAAACATCTTCAGGAAATGTCTCAATTTCTGGGCAGCCATATATTCTCAAATCCAAAAGGGAAGGCAGAAGAGAATGCATGCACTGAGGTAGGAACTTGAGTCTTGGACAATCCCAAAGAAAAAGCTCTTTCAGAAACTCAAAGGAGACAAATTTAAGGCATTCCTGATTGGGTGTACAAAAGGATTCATAATGTGGACATTCTTTAATATACAGACTCCTCAATTTAGGGAACAACTCTAATGGAAAGCACTCGAGTGTTTCGTATTTTTTAATTGTAATTTGTTCCACAGAATAGCCAAGTTTCCCCATTTTTTCCAGAGCAGAGTCTTGGCAGTAGAATTGGATAATATTGAGAGAGGTGGAATCATCGAAATTCATCACACGAGAGCCATCACTAAATAACATTGAAGAGCCATCATTAAATACCATTGAAGAAAGGTTTGGAGAATTCGGAACACAAAATTGAAGCTGAGGGCATGCGTTGATCTCAAATTTTGTCAAAGAGGGAAGATGACTAGGTAGAGAGCCTGTTAAGTTTGGGCAATTTGTTACATATAGCTGTTTGAGACAAGGGAAGGCTCCAGTTTGCTCTTCTGTTCCATAAGGTATCCATTCCTGCAACTGAGGCATATCTATTAAGGATAGAATCTCAAGAGATTGAAATGGCTTCATCGACGAGGAGAGGCATCTGCCATAGAAATCAGAATTAACTACCATAACTGCATCAAAACCAATGATTGTAAGATACTTGAGAGACAATATCTGCCCAAGTGGTGGTAGGCAGGAGCAGTATCTACATCCCTTAAGCTCCAAAGAGAATAATTTGGTAAAAGACGAGTCTCCTAACCAATTCGGAAAGCTAGTACCTCCATAACCAATGATTGAGATGGCTTCTATTTCTGTGTGAGGCTGCAACCTATCAAGGACAACCTTTTAATGATGTGAATCCTCAGTATCACCCTTCCACTCTAACTTCCAAGTCCTTAAGGTACTTCTTACAATTCACCTTGGCTTCTAAAGAGTCTTGAGCATTCACCACATTTGAAGATTCTGAATTCTTAGTGTTTCACGAAGATGTTGAGGGTTCCCTAATTCTTTAAGTCTACATCCCTCTCGCTTTCCCACAAAGAAATCAGTTAACTTTTGCAGCTTTATTAGTTTACCCATATTTGGTGGAATCTCCTGCAAATTTGTTCCTTCAATATCAAGATATTGCATATTGATCAACCTTCCCATGTTAGTCGGCAACTCAGCTAGCTTATTGCACTGATTTAACTTCAAAGTTTGTAGATTGTACAAACTACACAAACATTCAGGCAAACTTGTGATTGGTGTTGCAGAAAAATCTAAATATCGCAAATGTTTTAGCTGCCCAATTGAACTAGGCAACTCAACCACGTGCTCACACTGGAAGAAAGATAGCACTCTTAATCGTTGCTGGTTTAACAATAGATCACGAATTACCTCTTGCTGAATTTTTTCATGTTGCCACCTCGATGTATACACTGGTAAGAATGTGCGCAACAGGTGAGTAGATTTGAGGATGTCTGAAAGTTGCTGAGATGATTCTTGTTCTACCACCACACATGAAAAATAACGAGTCCTTTTGGGTGTCTTGCAGAAATCTTTACCCTCAAACCTGGAGCAAGATTCTCCAGCCACAACTCTAGCCAGGTCATTGAGTAAGTCGTGCATCACAAACTTTTTACCGTAGGAGTCATTGACAGGTTGAAAAAATGACCTTGACACTAACTCATCAAAGTACTCATCACCGACTTCTTCTACTGTCTTGTTCCCTTTTGGTGAAATCACTAAACCTTCTCCTATCCACAAAAGGACTAATTCCTCCTTGAATTCATAAGCCTTGGGAAATATTGAGCAATAAGCAAAGCACCGCTTTATATGAGATGGAAGATAATGGTAACTCAATCTTAGAACTGGGAAAATGTCACCTTCTGAAAAATCCCACAGATTGTTTCTTAAAACATTCACCCAATCCTTGACATTTTTCTTAGAGCGCAAGAGACCTCCCATTACTTTCACAGCCAAAGGAAGGCCATGACATCGTTTCACAATTTCTCTACCAATTTCTTCCAAGTATGGATAGTCACTAGAGTTATGATCCTCAAATGCATGTATGCAAAATAATTGCCAGCTATTAATAGAGTTCAACATATTTAAACGGAAAATTGAGTTAGAACTCACAGTCGATGCTACACCATCATTCCGAGTGGTGATGATAATCTTGCTTCCAGGACTCCCATTCTTCAAAGGCCTTAGCAAAATGTCCCAATCAGTAAACCTTTCATTCCATACATCGTCTAACACAAACAAGAACCTTTTGCCTGTCAGTTCCTTCTCTAGCTCAGACTGGAGCTGATTCAGTCTTATCATCCCAAGCAATAGGAGCCACTTCATTAAGAATATCTCTCGTTATTCTTGGAACATCAAAATCTTCTGAAACGCACACCCATCCTTTGACATCAAATCGCTCCTGGACCATGTCATCTCTGTAAATGAGCTGAGCGAGTGTAGTTTTACCTATCCCGCCCATACCCATAATGGAAATTGCACTTAAGTTCTTGCTGCCATTGCCATCATCTAACATAAACAGTCCCATTATTGCTTCCTTATCACTTTCCCGAGACGTAGTGGCTATTCTTCGAATTGATTGTTCAGCTCTTGTGCTCTCCCGCATACCAAGCACATCCTTCTGATTCACCAAGTGTTCAAGGGTCTCAAGGATGCCTATCAGCCTCGCTTCCAACCCATTCTCAAATGAATTAAAAGGCTTCAGAAAGTTTCGTGCCTTATTCATGGCGGAGACTGATTCAGCCTCTAACTCGAGCCGCATAGCTTCATAACGAATCTCGTCCAACAAATCATCAGCTTCAAACAAAGCATCTTTAAGGTCTTCAAGCCATTGTTTCAAAGGCAGCTTACTGATCTCCTTCTCGTCAAGGACACTTTGAACAGAGTTCATACAAGTCTTCAACTTCTGCAGGAGTCGATGATCGAGTTTCCGACATCTGAAGAAGTGCACAATCCTATGAGAAGCCACTCTATCAAATAACACGGCAAGGAAAGAAGAGAGAAAAGCTCCTCCCACAGCTTCTGCAGCCATGATACTCTAGCTTTCAAAGGGTATTATTACAAGTGTAAGCTTGTGAGGACGACAGTAAATCTCGATGGAGAAGAAGAAGACCCGCAGACGTAAAATTTAATTCGTTATCGATTAAAAAAAAAAGAGCGAGCAAGATTTAAACTTGGTTACCACCAGAGCTCGCAAAGACTTGGGGCTGTTTCCGCGGAAGCTTCCTACAAATTTCAAAGAGCGTCCTTTTTCTTCTTTCCCAATACACACGTTTTCCAAGTCTTTCTAGACCTTTTGTGAACATCCCCACCACAAAGATTAGTCTACACGAGTCATGACTCCATTCATAGAAAGAATGCATAGGTTAGGCTGAGAGGAAAGAAGTCAAGCTCAAATTTCTGGTGCCTACTAGTACTAGTCCTAAATACAGATAAGCCTATGGAGGGTGGGATTAGATTCTCTGATTAGTTAATTAGTTTCAACCTAATTAATTTAAGGCTGTGATTAACTTTGCACTATGATAGGATAAGTACTTATTCACCGCAGTTTTTAAACACAGTCATATGTTTAAATCTGCGAGCGAATAACTAGAAATCGAACGAAAGTACGGTGCTACTGCAGAAATCGATAAGTAGAAAGAGGATTGCGATAAGAAAGTGAAAATTTCTACTTTCCATTAATAACCTTCTGATAATTATTATTTTCCATTATACCCTTAACTAATAGAAAACAAATCTAACGTATTGTTTTCTTAGTTCTCTCTGACTCTTTGTGTTCCTCGTCCTCTTGGGTGCCCACCACCTCGCTCGTCTTCGTGTTTTTTTTTCTTTTTTCCTTTTGTTGCAGTAGCTTTTATATTTTAATTTAATAATTTAATATTTATAATTTGAATTTATATGACTAATAATATATTTTTTATAAAAATATTTTATTTACTAAATTTATTTTATTTATATTTTCTTATTTTAATTTAATATTTTCTTATTTATAATTTGAA
>JANQAP020000407.1:73688-109919 GCA_026874005.2 Erythroxylum coriaceum
TCGTACTACTATAGGAAACAAGGCTGGTGTTGTCAATGTTGAGATCCTCCACCAACAAGGCCAGTGAATTCAACTTCTCTAATAACAACCTAAAACTCATCATACTCCTTTAGTTTGAGTGAGCTCAGGCTCGGTGGGCGCATCATCAACATCGAAGTTTACAAATGACAGGTTTACATATAATGGAGTTGTCAAAAACGATTGTCAATTTGGCAAACACTTGCCTAGGTGACTTGGTTGTTTTATAGTTATTATACTCCACCAACTCTTCGCTTACTTATAATGTTTATTGCTGACCGATTAAGAGCGATTTTAGAGTGGTTTTAACTTTTAAGAGTACTTCGATTTAGCCACCATCTTTGTAGCCTTACGTATTAGGAGTTTCATTCTCGAGAACCCAAGTTTCAAAAAGAAACTAATGGCAAATGACGCATCCCAAATGTGTATATAGAATGAATCTGGATTGGCCTACCAAGCCCGTCAACCTTTTACGTGCCTATGTGTTTTAGGCTCACTTGAGAGGTCCAATTATTCAAGAAGGGTAAGTTCCAATTAAAATAAGATTAAACCATGTGAAGAGTTAAGTACTAATCAAATACAAATCAATCTACCTAGTAACTGATTCAACTCTACGAATGGTAGTTAGAGTTTAATTATACATTTCAAAGAAAATTTTCATAAAAATTCTCATTAAACAATATTAGTGATTTCTCTACTCACTCAGCACTCTTTTAACTTATTAATTTAAGCATCAAAGTATCTTTGTCCAAAGCACTCCTAATACGTTAGTATTCGTTTTTACTAGCATGTTGAGTTGGGATCAACCTATCAAATTTTACTACAAATTAAGTTAATATAGAACATTTTAATCATACGTATTTAGTTAATAATAAAATCAAATTATGATAAAAAAGATAACAAAAATTAAATTAAAATTTACGATTTTTCCTAATTAAAATAAAAGAAATGAAAAGGAAAAATAAAATAAAATAAAAACTCAACTCGACGAGAAAAATTTTTTTTAGAAAACAAAAAAATTTTATTTAAAATTGAGATTGGCTATGTATTAGTAAGTATGTGTAATATTTTATACATTAAGTGTACTAATAAATTATTTGATAAACTAAAAAGTTAAAATTAAAAATAATACCGACGAGTGACCGTGTAATTTAAATATGAACACGTATCTACTTAATTAATAAGTTTAGTTCACGATAGTTTATATAAAAGTGGGATAATAAATTCAAAATTATTTAATTTTTTATAAATTTAAATTTAATATAAAACTATTGAAAATTTTGCTTTAATAATTAATCTTTTGAAATTCATTTCGTTAAATCCATTAGTTATTTATTGAAATGAATATAATTATATACTTTTAAGTTAACAATTAAATACTTACGTGTTATTTAATGAACATTTAAATACTTTAATAAATTTAGACTCAAAATAAGTTATAATTCATAACTCATCGAACTCAAAGTAACTCATCTTTCTGATCTGCTACATTTGGAGTTTCAGTAGTATTAGAAAATTTAAGTTATTGTATACAAAAATGGCTTACTCTTTTGGGGTAACAATGGAATTGTAAACATAGCATCTTTAATGTAAAGATTAAGTATTTATAACTCCGATACGTATAGTACATATTGACCTCAGGATCAGGGTTCAACTTGGTAGGTAAAGTGTCGATATTGGCCTCATGATCAGGGTCTACTACGGAGAAAGATCGGGAGTGATCTGAGCTTGTCCCGGGAGTAAAAACAAGAGAAAGTACTGTTTAAGCTGAAAATGACGAGAAGGAAGGAAGCCAAGGGACGGCCTAGACGCATCCACGTGGGGAGGAGAAAGATCTGGACTCTCGCATCTCTGTATCATTATTTTGGATATAACTCGACAACTACGAAAGGTCAAATTTGATATTTAATTTTAGCTGCTCAGGCCTTTTGCGTAAAGTTCAAGGCTTCTTTCAATTCCACAAATAGACAATCTTACCATTCACCGAACATTTTCCTCCACGCTCCTTCATGCTTCTCTACTCTCTTCTTTAAAGTGCCTCGTGTCCATTTACCAGTAACAGCGAGACATCCTAGCCAAGGGTAGCGCGTAGTCGTCACCTTCCTAGCTGCTCGTGTATGAAACATGACACGCCTGGTTGAAGTGCCATACCCATAACTGTCCACTCGGTATTTTTCCAGTTCTATTAATCAATTTTGCTGGTTGATCTTTTTCCTCAACCTGCTCTCCTCTCCTTAAGTCCTAACACAAGCTTAGACTTATCCGACTTGGGGTTTCTCTCGAAACAGAAGCAACCAACTTTTCGGAACCCTAATCCTCGGATCAGGTAAATCTTACCCTTCAGGCTTACCTATTTGTGGCTTGATTTTATGTTCTACGATCGCTTCCTTTTTCTTGAAAGATCGTATTTTCGTGGCCAGAACATAATAACTATTTTAACTTTTTCACTGACTGTAATTTAGGTCTAGAGAATTCGAACTGGTATTCGTTTTGATTTATTAACAGCTATGTGGAATCTGGTTTTGATTATGCCGGAAACTGTTTTGAAGAAGTGGTGATTGTATATGAACGCTTCAATTGTTCCTTAGAGTAACGTGTTTCTTGTGACCTAGCTAAGAAAAAAAAGTAGCGAGTTTCTCATGTTTGATGCGCAGTAGTTTTTTTTAACTCTAAAAATTGGCTTTTCTAAGGCGCTTTGCTTGTGGTAATTGGTTTATGCTTTTGTGAATTCTTAGCTACGGCATGAATCTTTTGGGTGTGGTTGTGTTTTGTTACATCATTTCTCAGTGCATGATTGCGATTTGGGAATTATCGGATTTTCTGTATGATTCAAATTGGATCTACGTTTGGGTATTAAGTTCCTTTTCCAGTACTTTTATATTGTAAAGATAGACCTTATCGTGCTATTTAGTAATTGAGAGAATGAATCATACAGATGTCTTTTCTTCATCTTGGCTTTAGATCTTTGTCTTGTTTTCTTCTGTGATACATGTAATTCTAGGGTAAATAAATGCACTTCTGTGCCTGTTTGGACCTGTACTTGATTCTTGTTTTAGTATTTCAATAATTTTCCTGGCTCTCTTTATGTATTCATTCTTGGGCAAGCAGTCACCATTCTCCAAAATATAAATTTACTATTGAAGAGGGTACTGTGTGGAAGATTATGATTGTTCTGGTCTACTAATGTCGTGTATATTTTTATCTAGGTCTAAGCGCGGTGGTTGTCAGGCCTCTTTGACCAGCTAAATTTCATGTCTGATATTGAAGTCCAGATTCCTACCACTTTTGGTAAGCAATAGTTTGTTGTAGTTGATATTTTTATAATTTCAATTGTTTGTTATTGGAGTCAACATTTGACATATAGCATATCTGTGTCGTCCATTGAATGATATAGGAAAACTAACTGATTTGGTCTGTTTTGCTAGACCCATTTGCTGAAGCAAATGCTGAGGACTCAGGTGCGGGGGCAAAAGATTACGTGCACATTCGTATACAGCAGAGAAACGGTAGGAAGAGCTTGACAACTGTGCAAGGATTGAAGAAAGAGTTCAGCTACAACAAGATACTGAAGGATCTGAAGAAGGAGTTTTGCTGCAATGGTACAGTAGTACAGGATCCTGAGCTAGGGCAGGTGCGTGTTCACTTCCCAAATAGTGAACTTTGTTTCTTCCTGCTTTTTGGATGCTCATTGGAATTGTTGTGCAGGTAATTCAACTTCAAGGTGATCAGAGGAAGAATGTCTCTACCTTCCTTGTTCAGGTAAAACTGACTGAGGCAGTCTGTAGTGCTCGCATCCTCTTTTAGTTGGGTGTTTTTGGCATATCTCATAATACAGCTCTTATTGACAGGCCGGTATAGTGAAGAAGGATAATATCAAAATTCATGGTTTCTGAGCAGTGGAAACATCATCGCAGTGCATGACTCTGGTATCAGTTAAAGAATATATGCAAGTTGTTATATGTTGAGTCGTTTGTGTTTGGGATTATATATCGTTGTTGTTAGTATTTTAGTTGTGTTGGGTGCGTGTAATGTGGAGAAATGGCGTTTGTTGCAGTTTCTGTAACTTGAATCATCTTAAATTAAGTAGTTTGTTGTTGGGAATATTTTTGTATTGCGACTTTGTTCTGATGAAATGCTATCTTAATTCAGCCTCATGAATTTCACCACCATGTTTCTCTTCGCGTGTAATTGAACATGCATTACATACAAATTGTCATTTTGATGGCCTATAGGTATCATGCGTATAATTCTGAGGCAAGAAGTGGAGCAACAGTATCTGGCAGTTTGGTAAAGAGTTTGTTGTTTTAGGAATTACTTTAATTCTGTATCGTTAGACTGGAAACAGAACTCGTGTGCGATTGCTCCGTACCTCCTAAAGAAACAGAACTTGTATGCGATTGCTCCTTTACCTCCTGGTATTCACAGATTAGCATACTGTTGCTCCACAGCCATCAAAACCCCAAAGGGGGAGATTGAAATTGGCGACGTCTGAACTTGTTTTTCGTAACTTTAATGATTCTTAACTTCTACAAAATTATGTAAAAATTAATACTTGAATAAATATTTAGTTCGAAATTTTAAGTATTCACGTCATCGTCAATTCTAAAATGGATCGTGTACTTGCTCGTGAAACAGATAAAATAATTTTAGTTCTCAAAGAATGATGTAATGCTGAGTCCCAGACCATCTCCCGCACTGCAGGGCTTAAAGTGAAATTGAACGGTGCGAGTGTGCGGACAGCTACTGCATGGCGGCCACTTGCTGCCAACTGCCAAGGCTCCATGGCACGACCTCGCAATGCATACATTACACTTGCTGCCTCAACCTTTTCCATTTTGTATTCTTTCACTCAAGTTACGTCTCATCGTCTTCCTGTCCTGATCTTTAATTATTATTAAATTATATATGTAGCAGTACCAGATAAGATAACCACATCTTATGATATTTATACGCCAGGTCCTCTGAATGGGACCCACACCGGGAATCCGACGCTTGATGTTTTTTCTACGGTAAACTTGCATCGTCTTCTCTTCTTAGAAGTCTTTTGCCTCCGCTCCTTCGGTTATTGCCACCTTCTTCTCTTTAGTCTTTACACTACCACCGCCACCAACCACAAACCCAACAAGCAACCATGGCAACCAAACCTATAACATCTCATACCACCACCAGCCTCCACAGACACTCCTTCCATGGCACCTCCCTATTGCCCCACACCTCCCTGCACATACAACCTACCAAACTCACACGCGGCGGCGTCTGCATGTCGGGGTCCAAGTCTCCCGTCACGTACGATTTCAACGCCTTCAGGTTTGAACCAATCAAAGAGTCGATCGTGTCACGTGAGATGACGAGGAGGTACATGACAGACATGATCACTTATGCTGACACTGATGTGGTGATCGTCGGGGCTGGCTCTGCTGGGCTCTCCTGTGCTTATGAGCTTAGCAAAAACCCCTCGGTTCGTGTGGCTATTGTTGAACAATCTGTGAGCCCTGGTGGTGGTGCTTGGCTCGGCGGTCAGCTCTTCTCCGCTATGGTAAGTTCATCATCTCAGTTGCGCCTTTGATGTGATGCTAGTGATAATCTTAACATCTGTTATTTGATCAGTGATCTTATTTGGAATTGTAAAGAACGGAACTTTTAGAAGCTTATGTTTAATTACCTTGGTTTCATACCAACGGCAAAAGGAAGAAATGTTAATAATCTCTAGTGATGATTTAAGGGTTTCATCTTTGGGGATTTTCCTTACTTGTGTGATCGCAAGACTGTACAAAAGTTTTTGTCTTTTGCTGTTTCTTTTTGTTTCTCCTCAAGTCTTTGACGGACTTGCAGTTATTCTCTAGTGTGTATTCCTTGTGCATTTTTACAAGTTTTGATTTGTTGTGTTGTGTCTGTGAGGTTGTGCGCAAGCCAGCGCATCACTTCCTTGACGAACTTGGCATCGAGTACGATGAACAAGATAACTATGTAGTAATCAAGCATGCTGCGGTCTTCACCTCCACTATCATGAGCAAGCTCCTTGCCCGGCCTAATGTGAAGCTATTCAACGCTGTGGCTGTAGAGGACTTGATAGTGAAGAGTGGAAGAGTGGGTGGGGTGGTCACCAACTGGGCTCTGGTGTCAATGAACCATGACACACAATCTTGCATGGACCCCAATGTGATGGAGGCCAAGGTGGTGGTGAGTTCTTGTGGTCATGATGGACCCTTTGGTGCTACGGGTGCCAAGAGGCTCAAGAGCATTGGCATGATTTCAAACGCTCCAGGGATGAAAGCTCTAGATATGAGCGCTGCTGAAGATGCCATAGTCAATCTTACCAGAGAAATAGTTCCTGGTATGATCGTCACTGGCATGGAAGTTGCTGAAATTGATGGCTCTCCAAGAATGGTAAAGCGCAAGTTGCATTTCAAATAATTGTCGAAGATTAATGTAGTTTTGTCCATGGTTAAATGGTGTTATTGGTACGTAATGTATGCAGGGACCAACTTTTGGAGGGATGATGATTTCTGGGCAGAAGGCAGCTCACCTTGCCTTGAAGTCACTGGGTCTGCCCAATGCTCTGGATGGAACTGATCATGATGCGGTTCTCCCTGAGAAGATTTTGGCCACGGCGGACTCGGGCCAGACGGCTGATGCGTAGACTGCAGTAAGAGAACAGAAGCGTTGTGCGAATATGCTTAAGGAGAAATTAGGTGAATAAAGTTTGTAAGGGTCAGTTTGGAAAATGGGGTTGTAATAATAGCTAGTTTCTCCAAACTTTGTTGAGTTTTATAGTATAAAACCTTACCAGCTTCCTTCGTGGTTTTGGGATCTTTTTGATTTGTCTGTCAGTCTGTCCCTCTCCCTTGCTTTAAATAATAGGGTCTAAAGCGATTTTATTTATCATAAATAAACGATTATAATAAATCTGATAAGATAAAGGCAATTAAAAGAAGCAATAGCAATTAAATAATTGGTAAATAATTTATCGTCTTCTAAGAAAAAGAGCTAGACGACGTCGTTGCTTCATCGAACTAGTAGTACTCGATTATACCTTTTTCCACTCCGCTCTCTGTTGTTTCCCGAGAAAAATAGTTGTTTCTGGTAAATGTTATTGATCCAATTGAAGACGCATGGAGGAGATATTCGCGGCGATCCTCTCCATGCTTCTTGTCGCGATGCTAATTCCGTTATATCTGTGGAGGCGACGTCAAGATACTCGATCTCTTGACGAACACCACCACCAAGATGAACCTCAGGTCCGTTTCTTCATTCTCGATGTTGGAGGTCTTAGCATTTGATTTGGATTCTAAATATGGAGTGGTGAAATTTTCAGGCTCCCCGGAGAGAGACGGTATCCCATTCGACTGCTACTCGCCGGATGCGCAGGAGACCAGCTGCCGGCGACGCTAGCTCCTCACGAGCTGTTGAAACTTCCGGAGGAGGTTTGAGTTTTTCTTTTTTTTTTCGTCTATTTTAATTGCTTTCTTCTTTTAAGTTGTTAATCTAAATCTATAAAAGTTGGGTCAAAGGAAGTGCCGAAGTGAAAAATTTTGTTGGAAGTGCAACTTGAGTTGATGTTTCTTTGGATAACTATTCAGCTAAAAGGCTTCATTTGTGTGTCCATTGTACCTAGAACTTATTGCATGCTTTAACCGTAATATATAATTTTAGACGTTCCCTAGCAATGATTTTTCTTCATTCAATACATGTGTCTGTTATTCTTGGAAGTGGCCTCTGCAATTGATGTTGCTTACCTGAAAGATAAATTAACTCCAAGAAGTGCTCTTTTTCCCCCAAAATTCATGTGTTTAGGTGTCTCCTAAAATTCTGACTATTGATGTCTTATTGGATGTTAATGGATCGTGGTCTGGATTTAGATAATGTCGATGAAAGTGATGATGAAGCTGTTGGGGGTGAGTTCTATGAGGCTAAGGCATCGAAGAAAAAGGAGAAGAAGCGGCAAGAGCGAGAGGCACAGAGACAGGTGCATTCTCTCTCTCTCCTTCCCAAAGTATGGGCACTGAGGAAAAATTGTTGAAACTGAAAGGTTTTAAGTTATCTTTAAATTGTTTAGCAGCCCTTGGGTTTTCCATTCATTTCTTTGCATTATTCTCCATATTGGTGGAACAAGCTTTCCTTTACCATTTATAATTATTGTAAAGGCCGAGGAAGCTTCTCGTGAATCAAGGCAGACCAAATTTGATCGTTACGCAGAAATGCGTAAGAGGAAAGATGAAGAACGTGAAGCTAAAGAGAGGATGCTGGTAGGCTTTTTGCTTTAATTTCTTTTGGTATTTTATATATACTCATATTTGGTTTCCTTGTTGAGAAGGAATAGTGCTAATTCATGCAGGAAGAAGAAGCCAAGGCTCAAAAAGCTAAAGAGGATGAAGCTGCTGCATTGGAGTTTGACAAATGGAAAGGGGAGTTCTCAGTTGATGCTGAAGGAACAACGGAAAATGATGTGCAAGATGGTAGTCAGGATTTGCTTTCTAATTTTGTAGAATACATAAAGGTACCACAACTGCCTTTTCATGGTTTTAATCCTATAAAATGTTTCAAGTGCATGATCTCCTTCTTGTTAATGTTTCTTTTCTTTAGGTATTAATTCCTTTTTCCATTCACTCATCTCTAGTGATCTCTTAATTAATGTAATGTGCAACTCTCAAGTTCAAATCTGAATCCATTTAAATTGATGTTTGTTTGTGCATCTGGCAAGGATAAGGCTTCACATGCAAATTTGAAATGCTAATTGTTGTACTTTGTGTTATCTTTAACTTCCAGAAACAAAAATGCGTGCCTTTGGAAGATCTTGCTGCAGAATTCAAGATGCGGACTCAGGTAGCTTTTCTTGCTATTATATCTAGCTTAATAGTACTTGGAATCAGACTACAAATTCTTGTTTATTGATTTGATTTTCCCATTTCTGTTTGCTGATTTGCAATTTTCACCTATGGGTAATGCAGGAATGTATAAATCGAATCACTTCCCTGGAAACTATGGGTATGTATTGACCCAAGTACTCTTCCAGTGATATTGCATAGTGCCTTCCGATTAAAGTGCTTTCTTTGTTCCTTCATACATCTTCAATATGTCTTCTGCTTTGGGTCTTTAAGCTGCAGCATTATAGTTTCCAGCCAAAAACCTTTTTCTTGAGACTTAATATGATCAACTGAATCATTGCTGCCCTTTTCTTTCCTTTCCAGTCTTTGCTTTCATGTGCCTGTCACTTTTTGTTTTCCTAATCTCATGTTAGGTGTTCTATTTTGGCTTCTTAAGAGCATCATCATTACCCATATCCTTTTCATTTAGCTTGTCTATTTGGATATCACTTCAATTCTGAATTTACTGAAAAGGTACTGACTCTTCTAACACATAAAAACGGGATGAATGTAATAACTAGATGCATGTGGTTGATGATTAGTGATGCCCTGGTTATTAGGATTTTCGCGCTTCTAGTTTAGGAATTAATACATCTTTCGTTATTAAGACTTAATGGTGTATTAAGTTAATTGTTTTTTTCCGTTAGGGTATCTATCTGGTAGAAATACCCTCTGCTGTTGTTAAATTCAGTTTTGACTTGTGACATTGTTGGCGTAGTCCTTTGACTTCTTAGTTTAACTCTCAATCTCTACTTTTAGTGTCTTTTGTCTCTCTGCATATCCTCTCTGTTCTATTCCTATACTTCACTGCTGTTGTTCTATGCGATTACTGGGTTCTATGAACTAGTATGCCTTGTATTCAGTTATATTCCGTACTTCTAAGTTTTGTGCTGCTTAGGTTTTCTCTGCCATAATTCAATAACTTTAGAGAGAAATCTAACGGTGGATTTTCTTTGCTTTGTATCAGGGCGACTTTCCGGGGTCATGGATGACCGAGGAAAGTACATATACATCTCGCTGGAAGAAATGAAAGCTGTCGCTGATTATATTAAGCGTCTAGGGAGGGTTAGCATCTCGCACCTAGCCAGTAAATCCAATCAGTTCATTGATTTGGAGCCAAAAGCACAGTATGTTGAGGAAATCAGCAACGTAGAGGAAGTGACTGCCACTTAGAATACGCCAGGTTGTGTTTCATAGTCATGAAGAGAAAGGTGGTGGATCAAACACTTTTAGAAACTGAAATCGTTTTAGACTGTATATTGACAGAAGGAAAAGAAAAAAGGACTATGTATCAAACTCTTCATTTGTGGTGAATGATGCAGAAATCAATTCACCTGACATTTATCATCTGTCAATTCTTTTGTAAATGGAACACTCCGTACAGTAGGGGATTAATCTATTTGCGCTCTCATATAAATAAGCAACAATCATTCTCTGATATAAAACTTTATCAATCTCGACTTAGGAAATTCTCAACTTTTGAAGTAGCATTACTTAAACGAGGGTAATAATGCATGGAACTATTAGGTACCCACCAGACTAATTTGCTAACCGATTCATGTGGATTAACATTGAAGAGCCTGGCACCTTTGTAGTTCTACAGTTATCCCTGAGCACTGTCTGATGAGAAGTACAACAGCGTTGATGAATTAATTTTAATTATGCTACAGTAACATGTGCATTGGAGAAGGATTTTCGTTTTTCATTGGAGAAGGATTTTTGCTGTATCAAGTGGGGATACTTGATTGCATTACAGGGTAGAAAAGGTAGGTTTTGCTAGCCTCAAAATCAACCATGTAAGAGTTACAAACATCATCACCTGATGTGGAAGAGATACATAGCAACGCTATATTATTAGGACAGATGTTGCGGAGACAGAACAAAGGCCAAAACTAGCATTTACCAAAAAAAAAAAAAGGGGCCAAAATTAGCAACCACTTTAACTTCATGCAACCGTTGTAATAAGGACCGTACATTATGTTGAAGCTATATATATGTACATGGAATTAAGGAGAGGTCGAGTTCCTAGTTAACATTTATAGCTCCTGTCCTTAAAAACTTGAATGGTTTTGTCTTCTCCGAACCTGTCGGGAAAAGTAGAGGAAGAGAATAAAGCTTGACTCAGTCCTGTATTTTGTCTCCCGAGTTTTATTAACCTTCTAAACTAATTCTAAGTTGGGTTTTCTGCCCCCGAACTCGCAGTGCTTCCATTTCCCTCAGTCGCCGCGTTCTGATTTGAACGCGGCAGTCCCCAAACCACCGTCACGGCCACCACTACGTTCTCTTTCTCAAGGAAACATTTTGCTTGCCTGGCAAGTAAACTGGCAATGAAGCTCAAACTTGGGACAAAAGTTGCCAAGCAACTCTTGATCCTCGTACTTATTGTCTTAGTCTCCGTGTTTGTAAATGTTTGCCATGCTCAAGATGAGACTGAAACTGAAGCCCCACCACCAGCATTGAACAATTGTAATGGTATCTTTCTAACCTATGCATTTACCTCCCGCGAAAGGGAGTATCCACATGTAAAGAACGTGACTGCTCAGGCATGGGCGTTCAAATCCACAGCAACCATTACCAATGCCGGTGCGGAGGAGCTCCAGGCTTGGAAGATGTTTATAGGCTTCCAACACCGAGAGATTCTGGTGTCGGTTGACGGGGCGGTCATTGTAGATGCTGAAGATTTGCCTACACCCGCTGGCAACGGCACAACCTTTGCCGGAAACGGAAATGCTGATCTCAAGACTGCTATTGAAACTGCGGGAGATTTCACTCAAATTTCGCAACAGATTGAAATCACCGGCACGCAGTTTGGGTTGAAGCGAGGAGCGGTGCCAATGCCTAAGGATATCAAGCTTGTCAACGATGGCTTCAAGTGTCCTAAAGCCACGAGGAAAGGTATGTACACTGTTCATATGTTCTTGTTTTGAAAGTTAACTGCGTGTATCCATAGGTCATAATCTTCCCAGGTCACATTGCGTTCCCACATCTTTCATAAAATGCATGGAAGCAATCACACATAAAAAGTTGTCAGTATTTCAGGGTTGGTATATGCCAACTCTTACAATGATTCCAATTCAGTTTTTAGAAAATTACACGACGAAAGAGCTAAAGGACAATCGTAATTCAGATGACAAGTTTTTTATTTTTTTGCACCAGTTTCTCTTTGTTGTGTTTTGTAAAGTTCTTCAATGGATTCCATTCTAATCTTTCCCTTCCAATCTTCTCGATTACTAATTGTCTCAGGGAAAACCTACATGCAAGTTTGTTGCAAGAAGGATCCTAAGTACAAGGTAAAAGTAAAGAAGACCAAGTTCTTTCCTCGTCGATACGGAGATCTTTCCTTCACATACGATGTTCTTCAAGCCTATGGAAACAACTATCTTGCTCAGGTTACAATTGATAATACCAACAAATTAGGCCGTCTGGACCACTGGAACTTGACCTGGGAATGGATGAATGGAGAGTTCATTTACAGCATGAGAGGAGCCTACACTCGCTCAAGAAACTATGCTACCTGCTTGTATGGCCCTGCGGGAAAATACTATGCAGATTTTGACTTTTCCGAGGTTATGAGTTGCGACAAAAAGCCCGTGATTACCGATCTTCCTAAGGAAAGAGCCAATGATTCCAAGGTTGGAAAGTTGCCATATTGTTGTAGGAATGGTAGCCTGTTGCCAGCTTATATGGATGAGAGCAGAGCAAGGTCGATTTTCCAGATGCAGGTGTACAAGCTCCCACCTAACATGAACAGAACTGCTCTAGAGCCACCACAACATTGGAAGATTGAAGGGGTTGTCAATCCTCATTACAAGTGTGGAGCTCCAATCAGAGTAAACCCGACAGAGTTTCCAGATTCGAGTGGTCTTCAGTCTTATAGCACAGCTATTGCTAGTTGGCAAGTAGTCTGCAACATTACCCGTCCAAAGGCGCAGCAAACCAGATGCTGTGTTTCTTTCTCTGCTTACTATAATGAATCAGTAATTCCTTGCAATACTTGTGCCTGTGGCTGTGAAGACAATACACGTTGCAGCGAGAAGGCTAGTTCCATGCTTCTTCCGGCAGAAGCTCTTCTTGTGCCATTCGAAAACAGAACTGCCAAGGCATTAGCTTGGGCTCATATGAAGAAATTCAAGGTTCCAAATCCTAGGCCTTGTCCTGATAACTGTCCTGTGAGTATCAATTGGCACGTAAATGCAGATTACAAGAGTGGATGGACTGCCAGGATCACACTTTTCAACTGGGATAGTACTCCTTTTGAAGATTGGTTTGCTGCCATTCAAATGGGCAAGGCATTTCCTGGATATGAAAATGTGTACTCCTTCAATGGGAGTAAGATAGACAACAAAACAATCTTCTTCCAAGGCTTGCCTGGCTTGAATTTCTTGGTTGCAGAGGTAAATGGTACTAGGAAAGGAGATCCTAGAGTGCCTGGAAAGCAACAATCTGTCATATCTTTTACCAAAAAGCACACACCACACATCAACATAGTGAAAGGTGATGGATTCCCTAAGAAGGTTTTCTTCAATGGAGAAGAGTGTGCCCTGCCAACAAGAATCCCTATCAAGGGTGGAGCTCATAAGCTTGGTTTCAAATTCTCAACCATCATATTCAGTGCAATATTGGCTTTCCTTCTGGTGAAAGATCATCTCCACTGATCATGTGATTTCTTTCTTCCCACAAAGTTCTGGTTGTGTTATAGCCAATTGGTAATTGGTTGAGAGTTCATCGTAAAACCAAAAACATTTCATGTTTTGTTTTACAATTATGATGATTAGCTCGCGGCCATGGTTTTGCTAAGCAGAAAGCCTATATAATGAATGCGGAGATTGGGGTGGATAAAAGATGATTGAAAGGATAAACAAAATGAGCTTTAAGGCTTGTATGTATCTGCTATAACTTGATACAGATCTGGAGGAGAATGTAAGAAAGTTCAGACACAGAGATTTGTGATTGTGCTACATCTAACACTTAATTTTACGCTAAAAAGGTGATCCATTGTGTGAAATGTAAATTTATTGAATAGCTTATATCTTTTGCTTAGATGCATTCATTTTTCCAAGGACATGGTGGATCCTAGAACTCTTTTAGGACTTTAATTTCTGTCAAATTTGTTCTTGTTGATGAAGCTATCTGACGTTCTTGGATCATGCATCAGTTGGACATTGGATTGCTCCACAAAAGTCACAAATTGGAAGCTCTTATCTTCAATTATGAAAAATTAAATATGATATTATGTTTATAACCTCTCAAAGCTTTTATAAGGTTTTATTATAGAAAACTTTCATCTTATTAAGTAAAAATATATGTGATTTTTGTGTAATAATTATTTTTTTTTATAGAAATTCAATAAATTTTCTTTTAAAAAAAGTTTAATTATGGAAAGAAATAATATGAGCAATATATTTATCTAAAAAGAGATTATGCAAAAATTAGTTGCATATTTGTGTAGTCTAGATAATAAGAATATAATTATTCAAGTGTCCAATCAAATGCTTTAACATTAAATTTGGTCAATTATGTATATAACCACTTGACATCTTTTGTTCCCAAAATGGTGTTCCAATCTTGTGCCAATTAATTTTGTCCACATATTTACGTAAATTCTACATAAATATATGGATGAGATTAACTAGTACATAGTTAGAACATCTAATCCTGTAAATAAAGCAAAAGCATTGAAAAAACGTCTTACTAATTTACACAATGTAGGGTTAAGTTTAATATGCTCCCTAATTAGATGATGGCATAGAGACATTTTACCATTAAAAATATTTATATTTGGTAATTATGTTTATTTCTATACTTTAATGCATGTATTAACCCTTTTCTTTTTTCCATTATGAAATAATAAAATAAATGTTATACTTCCTATTCTAAATCTCTTTGTTGGGTTAGCTATTGAAAAAACTATTAAAATATATTAGAGATTGTTTCTCAAGTTTGTTAAGCAAAAAACACGATTATATGATATATTCATTTATATTGAATTCGAAACCAAAGAACTAGCCAAGTTCAACAATGTGAAATAAATAACAAGCTTTATTTTTTTCCAAGTTATTCTTCTTCATTTTGAGTTAAGCTAGTTTTAACGTAGCCCGGACCGGCCCGACTTCAACTCAGATTAACCAGGTCACGAGCTGAGACGATAAGGTACAAAACGATCTTGTTTTTTAAAATAAAAAAAAACATAAAATTGGGTTGGGACAATCCGTCTGTGACTCGTCGAAGTGCGGTCCAATCGGTCCGTTGCTTTGCCTAATTTTATTCTTGTTGTTTATTAGGAATAGGAGTAAAAGAATCATTCCAAATAATCTAAAACATAGAAAGGCACGATTACAGATAAAATTAAAATTATAAAATATTTAGCAGTTTTTCTAAATTACAAATAAAATTAAAATTATAAAATTTTTAACAGCTTTCCTGCCTTATCAAAAATTCATTATTTGTTTTAGTGTCTTCTAATATTTTAAAATTTATTGTAGGTAAAGAATTAATATATATATTTATATATTTAAAATAAATTGTTAACCTATGAGTAGAGATGTAGGTCCAAGTTCCACTCGATTTTTTTATTTGGCTTGAATTTTAATTGGGAATGAAATATTCGGTCCAAACTCAAACTCGATAAGAAACGAACATTTGACTCAAACCTAAGCCTAATCAAGTTTTAATCGGTGTTTAGAATATAATTTCGTACCAACCGGTTGACTTAAAATCAAAATTTTATAAAAAAGTTTAATTGCATCCTAAAACTCAACGAACTTGGATCAAATCTATTGATTTTGAGTCGCATTGGATTGAACTCCAACCTTTTTGCTATTCCTAAAAATAAAATTTGTGTTAATTGGCATGTAGAATTAGGGATGACAATTCTGACCCGGCTCGGCTAGGCCTATTTTGGGCTTGGATTGGGTGGGCCATAGGCCAACCATAGTCGGCCCTCGCGGACCACGGGCTAGCCCGGCCCGGCCCATGGCCTGTTCATTTTTCTTGTTTTTTATTAAGACGACGTCGTTTTGAATTTTTCTTATAAAAAAATAAATGAGCAGGTCGGCCCGCCTACGGCCCTCGGGGCCATAGTTCGGGCCAGGGGCTGGCCCATCTCGAACCGCGCGGGCCACCAAAGGGCTCGAGTCCGGCCTGACCTATTGACATGTTTATATAGAATATCACTTTAATGTTAGTCAATTGATTTTTCTAAATCAATCATACTTTTTAATTTTTAAACCATTAAGATATGTAACTCTTATTGTAATATTTATCTTATAAACATTTTTATTGATAACAGTGATGCACCACTTCATAAAATATTACAAACATTTTTATTGATAACAGTGATGCACCACTTCATATTTGGGATGATAATGCACTAATGACCTATCAATATCCTCTCTGGTTTACTGTATAACCCATCATCTTCTGTGTTAGTCTGTGATCCTTAAAAGACATTTAATGATTTAATGCAAAGGCATATGTATCCCAAAGATCGGAGGAAAAGACCACGATTTATCTAAGTACAAGATGGAGGCATTTCATGGTACGTAGAGCGCAGTGTGAAACCATGCTAGTGCCCTTTTACACAGTGAATTAGAAGTTCGGCCGACGACCAAACAAAGTTGTCAAGTCTCCAAGTTGAAATTTAGTCCTGAGTTGAACGATTAGGTTATAGTTTCTCCTTTGCATTTTGGCTCAATCATTCTTTGGAGTTTCTGATTTCAACCCTGGAACTATAGTAGCTTTCTCGGCGCGACAGTCTGAGGAATTTTATTGTAATTATAAGTTTCTGAAGGAAATAAAAAGAAGAGGAAATCTGCTAATTTTCAACCGAATAAATTTCTCACGTTCCTGAATCAGCAGATTCAGATTCAGTCTTGTCCAAGACAATGGTTTGCTATGAATTCATTGAATGATTATAGAAGGGGAACATTTGCAATACAATATGGAATTTATTGCAGAATGCTCTGCATACACAGTTAAGGAGGACAACAAGCGTTAGGATTAGTTTTCACATACATGAACTTTCTCTCATGACCATTTTGCAGATTGGGGAAATTGCACATTTCTTCAATCTCCAAGTGCATATTTGTCGCAATATAATGTTACTATTACTCACCAAATCAATGAACGCAATTGACTTGGCCTGAAAAAATTTCATGGGGTTCATCCAATATATGCTATGTCTTCTTGGCCTGCATTAGCAATGAATGAGCTATGAGCTAAAAGTGACATCCTTAGCTGAAACAAGCACTTCACAAGATACAAAGACACCAACTCATCCAAATAGTCAAAGTGCAAAGGAGCTGTATACTAACTAATACATAGTTTGAGGTAATTTAGTAGTATACTAACTAATCAGACATCTAGTAAATAGGATCCTGTTGGATGGATAAATATTTTTACATCATAATCTTCAAAATTTTGGTCTTACAAGAAAGGAAGAGGAAGAAAAAAAGAACTTGTAAGTGTAAGAGTTAATTGAGCTCTCTAAAAGGTTACTCAGATATTGTGGTTTAGGCCTCATGGACATCCCAAATACCAACAAGTGGCTAAAACTTACGTTGTTTAGTATCCAATAAAATGATGACTTTTACATTTTCTTTTCCTTTTCTCCTTTATATTGTTTTAGGACCTTCATGGCAGTATGAAAATTGTAGTAAAGTGGTATACCTTCTTTAAATATTTCTTGTGAAGTTTCATTGCTCCGCTGCATGCTTTTTTCGCATCCAAATTTCCAGTCATGTCATTTAGTATCTGAAAAGCATCATGCAAAAGAAAGATCAGTGAAATGAAAATAGAAGGGACTTCCTGCAGAAATCTTGAGATCTTATTCCCTCACCTATTGCTAAAGACCTTCTCATCTTGTCTCTGTCTCTATATATCTATTGTCTAATGGTTGAGAACCAGTATCTTCAGTACTTTCTGACCACATCATTTTAAACGGTTGTCCACACTAACCGAATGCACTTGATTACCAAATTCCATCAATAACAAACTACTAGGGGCTTCATAAACCATGAATTGAACATCAAGTACACACCACTACTGCAAATACATCTGGACCAAGCTACTGTGACATAGTTCATTCTCGTTTTTAAAGACACACAAAAGAAATGCTTATGAATGAGAATAATCCATATCAGTTTTGTGTGGATAACCTTCAATCCTAATTTATTGGCATTTTAATGGATGGTGAGCTAAGATGTTGGAACTTCTGTAACAGTTATCACATCCCACAACAAAAGAAAATAAGCAACTTGGGGATAACTTTCACTCCGTAGTGCATGTTTTGTGTCTTTAAGATCTCCAGTTGTATTTTTTACTTGGTCATATATTGTCCATAAACTACATAGCCTTAAGGTGCCCAAAGCATAGTGAAAGAACCAACTTATCATACTGACCTTAACAACATCATCCAGTCCCCGAGCTTCTGTCAATAACTTTGAGCTCTTATCTTTCAAGACACTAGCAACAAGGAAAACAGAAATGGGAAGGGGTGCTTCTGAATTTGTTGCCCCATTCTTCTTATTTTCCCTCTCAAACTTGCCATAGTGCCGAATAGACTTCATTCTTCCTTTAGATCCTTCTGCTTTTTCACTATTCGCATCAGCCTCTTCATACATCTCAAATAAGTCAGGATCATACTCAAGGGCCCACATCATCTGTTGGAAGTAAATAAAACATACAAAATAAATAGAAGAATTTGGCATTCAATATGCATGAAGGCTGCTGAGAGTATGTAAGTTAAAAGTAATAGTTGAAATAGTCCACTGGGAAAACAATAAACTTCGTAGGGAAAGAAAAATGCAATGCAAGTGCGGAAACACATGCAACTTCTGGGAACCAAAGATATGCTCTGTATGGTAGTTTACACACTGCTAGGAGCTCAATTCTAAGATGCTGGCAAAGAAATGTTCCTGGTTTGGATCTTGTACAAGCTGGAAAGAATAAGGAGATAAACATCTATTCAGTAATGCAAGACTTACTGGCTACACAGACTAAGGAGATAAAAACCTCAAGACTCAACAAACGATAACTTGCATTACCCCATAAAGCAGCTTATATTGTTGCTCAATTACTAAAACCATAAAAGATATATCAAAGATTGGGAGAAGCTGAATCGTACCTCCCAAAGATAGAGTGAGTCACAAAAAGAAAACTCCCGGCGGAATAGAACCATAAGCATGCGAAAAGCAAACAAGTAATCACCTCCACCAAGTGCATCTGTGGTCAAAATTTGTGTTGATACTTCTATTCTGGAGTATAAATTGGTAATGCAATTATGCAAGAGAAAAAGTATGAAGAAAACACTATTCCAAAGCAAATAACCCCAGAAATGAAATCAAGATAGCTGTACAATTGACCAATCATACAGAATCAAAGATCAAAGCTACACGCCGCATTAAGAAAGCAGCCCAAATGACATTGTTTGTCAAAAGGATCAAAGAGAGCAGTGAAACAGTAATGCAAAATCCACTAAAGACAACAAATATAATAAATACAAAGGACTGTAAAAGATAACTCTATGGGTAATACCTAAATGTTGATGAAGCTTTGGATCAATAACTTGCGTAATTGCAGCCAAATTACCAAGCTGTGTTTCCACTCCAACAGAGCTCTCAGTGCATCTGAAATTCCCTCTCTTTATTCAAACAAGAATTGAACATAAGAAATTGGAAAAGGTAACAGAAAAGAAAAGTGAAGGTAAAATAGGCTAAGAATTAACAAAGAGACATTCTTTAGCAGATCAAGTAGAAACAACTGGTGTGGATATTATTCAACTCTAATTAAATACAGAATTACTAATTATGAATGGCATTAATAATTCCCCAAAATTTAGAACTTGACAGAAGTAGAAGTTTTTAATGTTGGAGGACATGGAATAAATTATAAAAGCAAGACAAGATAGCCACAAGGGAGGGAGGTAGGCATCAAAATGACTAAACGTGAAGAATGAGAGCAAGGTGGGGAAAAAAGATAAACCCTCATTGAATAACTATTATCAATTTCTTCTTGTGTAAATAGTAAAAACCTGAAGCACATAAGAAAAAAGTAGAAACATGTAGGTCAAATTAATATACAGTCAACCAAGATCTTATGCGTGCATACATACCAGTCTAATACAAGATACAAAAACAGGTCAAGTAGAAGAAAGATACCAATCTTCTCATCAAACGTTCAAAGCACCAAAAAGCATCAGCTTCATCTTCAAGAAGTATTATCATGGGGGAACAAAGATCACTCATCCCTGCCCAATCATAAAGGAATTTTTTATATATATCACATCTTTGCATGAAACTGAGATGTTATGTCTAAAGCATCTTATTGTACATATTCCACTCAAAAGCAAAATGATGCACGCAGCGATCCTGCTCAACCATGTATGGGCTACGTAGAAAAAAATAGGAAGTTGAAAATCTTGAAAATTTAAACCATTTGATGAAATTCCAATGTATTCAATATCATTAATGGCCTGCATAACAGAAGAAATTAGTCTAATTATGTACCTTGACAATAGCCAACATCTGTATCAATCCAAGCATAAACAGCAAGAATATCCCAAAGTTTTGACAAGTTTTCTTGCTTCTCATAAAATACCAGTGTCCTGTCCGTGCGAACAACATCAAGACCTACATAAATATTAATTCAGAAAAAGATTACAATTGAAGAGAAATTACAAAATTTATCTTGCATTTCAGTAATTCAAGTTATAAACAGTAAACAGAAGTTTCAGGAAGCATGCATGTACATATAGAACTGCAATTATATCTCAATATGTTGACTTAACCATAAAGCATGAACCTTATACCCAAAGTTTTGCCTCTGTATATATGTAGAGAGAAAGAGAGAGAAAGAGAGCTTATGTTAAACAGGAACGAACTTTGTCAAACTGTACCAGGCAACATGACCAAATCTGAAAATTATTCAGAAATTATTTAAGTTACATGAGAATAAGTACTGCACAAGGATATAAATTGCTTTCACCTATTATTTTGTGCTTTACTATGGATAAATTAGGCAAAGAAAAGCACTGATAGAATAATCGGAGTTTTTCATAAGAAAAGTTGAGATAATGACAAAACTTCACTAACCTATTTGATGTAGGGTAAGCATCCACTGGATCACTTTTTTGTCCAAAGGACCACGACTAGTAAGCTCTTTCACCATTTCTGAACTGGAGGCATTTATACTTGACTGATTTATGCCACCAGCATCTATTGCATTGCCATTTGCATCCATATTACCATTTGATGTGGAAGCCAGCCCCTTCTCTTGATTTGTTTCTAGAAGCACTAATGGTTCTTGAATAGGCTGACCATCCTCAGTAATTACAGGTGCTGTAATAAACCTGCCACTTCCAACAATAGGAAACATTTCCCGGCACTCTTCCTTCCACCTAGCATATTGCACCCTGAAAATGCGACATTAGGGCAAATTTCAAATGTTCAGTAAAATGGAATAGGCCGTCGTTTTTTGTTCACACGCAAGCATAAGATAAGACTTGCACTTAAGATAATATACCCACATTCAAGAAAAAAGTATATGTTAGCACCTGGCTTAAGATATAGAAATGAAAAAGTGGTTCTCAAGTCATTATTTCAAAGAAGATTCTGAAATCACATTTCAAATAATGAGTCAGAAGACCTATCGTTAGCACATTAGTGTACATGGGCCTAAAGATGTATAGTGTCCATGAAATTTGTTATCATACATATATAGAGCTATCAAGGTAAAGACATGGCAATAAAATTTTAAAATACCAGAGACAAGGAATTCTAAAACATGGTCATTCTACCCAGTTAACATTCATTGAACAATCATGAACAAGAATCTTGTTATTCTTCCCCCATCAATTATCAGCAACATCTCACCAATAGAATGCAAAGGATTAAAAGTGAACTACCTTCTATGTGATCGTATCTGTTCTCTTACATCAAATGCACTCCTAGGATCATAACAACCAAGCAAAAACTCCCAGACTTCTCCTCTAATTGAAGGATGGATCCCCTAAAATTCACACATAACCAAGTAAAAAATTAAGATACGTAAAAATAGGGAAAAAAAAAAAAAGAGAATCAATCTTTCAGATTGGCTGCATTATCTGAAATCAGGGGATGCACTTACCCCGCGTTGAATTCGGCCAAGAGTCTTGCCTATATCCAGGAATCCATCTGGACTAAATGCAGAATGCCATTTTCTAGCACTCAGAGTTTTGCCAGCCTGTAGTAGCATATTATCAAAAAATGGAAGTTACAGCAGTTGCATTAACAAGCACCATCATTAACATCTAGATTAGAATAAAGAACATATACATAAGATTAATATCCCAGTGACCACGAATGCTGGATGGTTATGTTTAAATGTCAAGATGATTCCTAGAGGAATTGAAAACTTCTTTGTCTCTTTTCTATTTAAATGTCAAGATGATTCCTAGAGGAATTGAAAACTTCTTTGTCTCTTTTCTATCTCCTATTGGCCCAATCTCATCGCTAAAAGGAAAGTGGTGACAAGATAAAACTTGTTCATAACTGCATTTTCAAATAAATGCACTAATCGCAATGTATCTCAATTTCCTCGTACTAAAATACAGATTATGTCCAACCGCAGGCTATTACAGTTATATTCACACACATGATTCTTCAACCAAGATGCAGGAATGACCACTGATCAATTATTCTGCAATAATCCCAATAAGATGAGTTGAAAAAAAAAATTTCAAGGAATAAGCTGTCAATCTAAATATCATATTATACGTCTCTTCTTTACAATAAGACCATGCTTAATACAACACATAAATGGCATTGATCCAAAATAGCAAAATAGGCTCTCGACTGCTAAATAATTAACCGAATTACAGAACTTTGATCCAATCGAGAAAATGGGCACTTCACAAAAGACCCGCAGAAAGATGAAAATTTTCACCAAAGAACACGAACCTTGATTTTGAATCTGGTTTTGGGAACATCCGTGCACTCAGGCCGGACTTGGTAGTAAGAATCCGCAGACTCTCCAGCGTCCCTCCACATTGACAAAGAAAATACCTACCTCAACTTCTCAAAAAAAAACCAAAAAAAAAAGACGAAATCTTTCCACAGAATGCTGCAACTTTCTACCCACCAACCAGGAGCTGACCTCCTCAGAATTGGAAGATCAATAAATTGAAAAGGGTGCGAAAGCGATTGAGTTAATGATGGAAGACCGAGCTGAAAACAACAACGACAACAACAACAGAGACGACAGGTTCAAACTAAAGAATAAGGATGATGAATTTAAAAAGAAAAATCAGAAGAAAAATCAACAAAAAGCTGTAATCTTTCTTTGTCCCGTTTTCTTAATATTTTACCTTAAATTTTTGTTATCTTTTTCCGTTTACGCAAGTAACAATGCCGGAGAGATCTTATCGGCAGTTCCCTAAAACGTAATAACTATAATTTAGGTATTGACATGTTGGGTGGTTAGTACTTGTTAATGATGTCTTAAGACATGTTATTGTCTCATTCTATAGTTAATCAATTGCTTGTTTAATCTAATTAGACGTTTTCTCTTCGTCTTTTTACACTTTTTTAGGTTTCTATTTTTGTTGAATTATGTTTGACCAATTCTTTCTATAAAACATATGATTATTCATTTCCCGACTGGAGAGAAGATAGCGCGTGACTGTCTGACTGACTTCTCCAATAGATTTTCGCGGGAAGGTAGAGGTGTGCGCTAAGATTGGTGTTTTATGGAGTTTCGTTCCAATCGCTTGAAACTGGAAAGTTATGTGTGGTGCCCACGTTGTGCGATGTGAAGTAGGGCTGTGACGTTGCCAAGTTGGCCAAAGTGGAAGGAGTTGATTGACCTTCGTTTTGGCTTTGACTTTTCAGGAAGACCGAACACTGTCACGTTATCCCGAAGAAAACAACTGAAGATTGAGAGCCTTAGGAACCATCGAGGAGTACTCATCTCGGATCCCAAGTAATTGCGGGTTCTAGTTAGGATATTTTTTGTCCAACTTTATACTAGCGATGAAGGGAGCAATTGTCATTTTCCGATTTCAGGCACATTTCTTTTGTTATCAGAAGTGTAGCTCCATAACTTAGCATTACCAATCCAAGCAAATGAAATTAAGAACGCAGTTTTTGGCATGAATCCCAATAAAGCTCCTGGGGTCGATGGATTAAATGCATTATTCTTTCAAAGTCAATGGAGCACGGTTGGGCCGACAATGTTGGCGTTTCTTCAGGAGATTTTTCGGTTGGAACGTTGGGAATCAGATCTGAACCATACTCTGCTGGTATTGATCCCTAAAATATCCTCTCCGTCAAATATCTCTCAATTTCGCCCCATTAGCCTTTGCACAGTGATGTATAAAATCCTATCTAAAGTTTTTGTGAATCGTTTGAAACCCCATATGGATAATCTCGTGGAGGCAAATCAATGCAGCTTTATATCGGAGCGACATATATCCGATAATATTATCATCACCCAGGAAATTATCCACTCGATGTGAAAGCAAAAGGGGAAGACCGGATATCTAGCTCTTAAAGTTGACTTGGAAAAAGTGTATGACCGTCTAAGCTTGGCTTTTATCCACAACACTTTACTAGATATTGGTCTTCCAAATACTCTCATCATAGTCATTATGCAATGCGTGACTACGGTGTCTATGCAAGTCGCATGGCAAGGCGCCCCTTCTGAACCCTTTTCACCCTACTTGGGGTATACGGCAAGGTGACCCTCTCTCGCCGTGTCTGTTTGTTTTGAACCTGGAACGGTTAGGCCATCTAATCTCAACAGAGGTGGCCCAGGGGGCAATGGAAACTGATAATCTGAGTCGTACGGGACCTCCCATATCCCATCTATTCTTTGCAGACGATCTCGTCCTATTTGCAGAAGTTACGGAAGCTCAAACGCAGGTGATTACATGGACTTTGGAGTCTTTTTGTAAGGCTTCGGGGCATAAAGTTAGCATGGCTAAAACTAAGGTCTTCTTTTTCAAGAATGTCTCTCGTGATAAGATGGGTCGCCTCAGTCAACTGATGCAAGTGACTTGTACGCAAAATCTTGACAAATATTTAGGAGTCCTGCTGATTCATGAGTGCACAACGAGAACTACTTATCAATACCTTATCGATAAAACGCACACTAAGCTAGCAGGTTGGCGCGCCCGAACTTTGTCCCTAGCAGGGCGGGTAACTCTTACCTAATCAGTTATTGCGTCATTACCCATATATACGATGCAAATTGTGATACTCCCGAGGCAGCTTTGTGATGAGATGGAGAAGCTAATGCATGACTTTATATGGGGCTCAACGGGAGGTCAGTGGAAAACACACTTAGTTAATTGGGAGGTGGTGTGTCAGTCAAAATCAGCAGGGGACCTTGGGCTTAAACGCATTCGTTCTTCCAATGATGCTTTACTCACCAAATTAGGATGGGAGTTGATTACTAACCCTACAGCCTTATGAGTCTGAGTCCTCCGAGCCAAATATCATCTAGATACCTAGTCCATCCCCCCTTCGGTCGATAGATCCGGTGCTTCAGCCTGTTGGCGGGGGATCACAGCAACTTGACGATATGTGAGGCAAGGGTTAAACTGGAAATTGGGTAATAGAAAGCGGATCCAATTCTGGCTAGACAACTGGGTGGAGGACTGGGCCCCCCTCATTGATGTAGCGACTGCTCAAATTCTGAATAGCGTTCTTTCTAATAAAGTGTCGGATTATATAAAAGCAAATGGCGATTGGCAATGGAGTTTGTTCCAACACTATCTGCCCTCCACTGTTTGCATGGCTATTGCGGTCACCCGACCTAACCGCTTACACAAGGGGAAGGATACAGTTGACTGGCGGACCACCATACATGGGGGCTTCACAACGGCATCAACTTATGATCTCATTGAAGATCAGACCCCGGATGCAGATCAACATATTTAGGAAGTAATCTGGAAATGGGCAGGGCCCCAACGCATTAGGTCTTTTCTTTGACTGGTGGTTAAGAATAAACTGCTCACCAACCAACAAAGAGTGGCGCGTCATCTTTCAGGGGATAGCAGCTGCCATTTTTATGGCCAAGAAGAGTAAATTTTGCATGTTTTAAGGGATTGCCAGCGCGTGAAATCATTCTGGCATCAATTCCCTGTTACAGTGGTGGATACGGGTTTTTTTCATCTCCATGAGGGGATGTGGTTACTGTCTAACCTCATGAAGCAGGAAAATGTTAAACAGATCGAGTGGACTATTACCTATGGGGTCGCCTGTTGGTTTTTATGGCAATGACAGAATAAAAGTCTCTTTGAGGATGTCTTTGCCTGGCCTGAGGTCGGATCACGGTTAGTGTGGGACTATATCAATTGGATAGAAAGAGCACGGATTATAGAACACCGAATGTTTCCGATGCAGGGCTTGGCCCGGGGTCATTTAATTGGTTGGATCAAACTGAAGGAGGGGTGGATCAAATTAAACACTGATGGTCGGTAAAGTAGGGCTCACACATTACCACTGCTGGGGGCTTACTTAGGGATAGTCGAGGTCAATGGTGCGGCGGGTTCCTCCAGAATATCGGTGGGGGTTCGCCGCTGACTGCTAAGCTCTGGGGCCTTCACTCGGGCCTTACATTAGTATGGGAGCGCGGCTATCGACGCATCGAAGTCAAAGTGGATTCTCTAGAGGTCATTAACATTTTATCTTCTTCAAATTTAGTCATGTCTGAGACTAATCTTTTGGTTGCAGGTACCCGGGCGTTGATATATCGCGACTGGGAGGTGACATTCCAACATATCTATCGTGAAGGGAACTACTGTGCGGATCGATTGACCGCGATAGCAATATTCTCAAGCCCAGGCCTGCATATCCTCTAGAAGCCTCCGAGTACTATTTTAGATCTTATCCATCGAGATTTGTAAGGAGCTTTCTATCGCCAAACATTGAGATAGTGTCTGTTTTTACTTCCTTTGTAAGCCCAAAAAAAAAAAAGTTCATTGACCATCTTAAAATTAAACTTATGTAGCACTTATGTATGTTATTCTTTTCCTTCAAGCTTAGACAAATTCAAACACAAATATTATCAAATTTGGTGTGGTAGATTTTACTTTTCGTGATAATTGATGTTTGAAAAATCATATCAAATTATTGACATAGTTAATTTGATTTAAAAACTAACCAATCGATCAACTATTTTTTATATTTCTTTTTAAATTGATTTGGAAATTAGTCTTAGTTTAACTTAAGAAAAATTATTAAAGAGTCACAATAATTAATAGATGGATTCATTTTTTAAATTCTTTCATAGTTTAATTAACCTATTCAACTTGAAAAAATTATTAAAAATATCAATAATTAACTTTAATGTCTCAAAGTATGAACTATCTTAATAATAACTTACAATTCAATCTTATGAGAAAAACAAACACTAAAGCAGAGATAATGATAGAGACTTAAACTTTTTGTGAAATATTATGGTGCAAATCACACCTTTATTTTAAAAAATAAACTAAGATCAATATTTTAATCTGAATTATATGAGGTTTAAAAGATTAGTAACTAAATTATTTTAAAAGATTTGAGATTGAAATCAAAAAATTAAAAACTTTGAAATTGTTGAATCAACATTTTTGTTTGAATATCATACTCAAATTTTATTTATATACCATAAATTCTCCAAACTCTATCAACAAAAAAGTGGAAGCAATGTTATCTTCTTTGGCCTAGTTTTCTATGAACTAAGAAGGTGGTGCTATCATATACAATATTCGAATATGAGTTTTCGTTCCTTTTTATCATAAGGTGATTTTTACTCGCTTTCGAAAACCTAATGTCATTCATCATAAAAATGCTCCTTTCTTCAGGCTCTTTCTTCGTCCTTTTCAAGATAAACAATATGGATAAGAGTGTAGGTTATTGTTTTGGCATTAAATTTGTTTCATAATCAGTTAAGAACTAGAATTAATACCTTCTTGAACTATATCTTCAATTCGTACAATATGGGTATACTTAGCACTTTGTAGGTTAGGAGCAGCTAAATCTAACTTAACTTCTAAGTTCTGAATGAGGTTCAATTTTCATAAGCATTCCAAATTAAAAAGCCAGGTTCTAGCAAACTAACAATTCTAGTTGAATTGATACTGAAAGCAAATAGGCTAGCCAAATTTGAGAATGATTAGACGATTATTATTCAAAGAAGACAAAATTCACATTTTTCCTTAAGTACACAGGCAAGTTTGACGTGTTAGCTTAATGCTGTTCATTCTTTGCTAAAGAAATGGGGTTTTTTCCCTACTTTTACCAATCAATAGGTAAACATTAGGTTCCTCTTTTCTTACGAAGAAAGTATTAATTAAAGATGGAGGTGCTCGCTTTCTAGCTAGTATTAGCTATCTATCTCTTGGAGTAGATATTTTTCACCTTTCTTGGGTCCATTGAGGACGACTACCTTAAAAATACATTGTGCATTCGGTTAAGAATTAGCTCAATGAATTAGGGGACAAAAAGTGCCCCTACATTTTAGATCTAACTAATTTCATCGCCAGGATTGTGATAAACTTTACTCGTTCGAATCAACTTGTATGATACAAGATAAATATGCTCACTTTATGAGAAATGCAACAGTAGAGGCTAATAGCCTATGATGCGATAACACCTATTTTAAATATCATAAGAGTTTACAAGTAAGGTTTCTGACCCAATCGTTAGCCTTTCTTCTAACTTAAATTAGGCTCGCCTTTTACTAGAGCAAGAGGCCTTTTCCCCACTTTTATAACCCTATTTTTAATGGTTTTGAGGGTTACTTGGCAGTGGTGTAAATAATATAGATAAAGTTTACTCATTGTCATCAATTTTTTAATCCTAATTTCGCTTCTTGAAATCCTCTCCTATTTAAAAAAGAAGAATTTTCTTTTCAACAAATAAAAAGAGTATATGTATCCTGGTCGACTTTATAAGTAAGCATACTACTCTTATCCAGTTGGAGCAGATGATCGAGGCTAAGATCATATGTAAGTAGTTAAAAGGTTAGCCTTTTGTGTTTCAACATAAAGCTTTGAGTTGATATGTACAGCCATATTCTATTAGGTTTTCCATTTCTTTCGATCAAGTCAATTCCATCTTAGATTGGTATAAATGCCATATTTTTATGTCTTTCGATCCTTCCCTATCTTTACAGTCGAGCTAAATTGTATTGATCCTCTTGGAGCATTCTCCGTTTAAATTGAATAGTAATAGCCCATCACTTAACCCACTTTCTGCTATTTCATTTAAAGAGAGATTTGTCATTCATTATTCACATTGTGTGCCTGGCCCCTCGCCCCCAATCAAAAACTGGGTTTCAAAACCATTTAACCCCACATACTGTTATTGGTAGTGCACTCTCCTTTAGTCTATCAACTTTTGATGGATTTCAAATAGAGTATCATTGCCAAACCTTGTCAATATGACAAACAACATCAGGCTTTGAGCTCCCTGAGAATCCTTAGTTAATTTGTCATAGTCTAGTCTTATTGCTTAGTATATTGAGCATAATTCGTAGAAAGATGAACTTTGTGCCCTAAGAGATCACATAACACACACACACACATATAATTTAAAAAGAATAAACAATATTTGCATAGTATATGTAAAATAAGATATAGTTAATAGTGCTCAGTCTACTTGAGGATTTCCTTTCTTCATGATTTAAGGCCTCTCATTTGAATTGAGCGTAGAAATAATTGAATTGTGCATAAATTAATTATCATAAAATCTTTAAAAACCAATGAATTGAGAATAGTATATAAATTGCTTCCATAGAAATGAGATAGCTAATAAACTAAAAAAGGGCAAAGAGTAATAGGAGAGGCTTGTAGTGCAGCAAGAAGAAAAGAAGGAATTGATTCTTATTTGATCTTTTCATTTTTTGAGATTAACTTGGTGTTCGGTTTACCCTACTTTCTTGAAAAGAATGCAAAGCATTCAAAGTGTGATGTTATAGCTTTAAAAGAGGGTCAGAAAATGCATTATAGGAGTCTCTGTGATAAGAGAATGGTCTGAATAAAAAGTGAAAGTTTAATTCTACCAATGACTTGCTTCCAACATATTAACCCTAGGGTTAAAGTCTTAACACCTTAAAATCAAGATGGCTTTTTATAAGATGGATTAAGGCATTGTTTCTTTACCTATTTACCCTTAATAAGGAAAGATTGATCAAATAACTTGTCCATCTATCTTTGATTGATTGGTTAGGAATAGGTCCTTAATGATCGATAGGATTTTAGAGGGCTGCAACTACCCTTGATTGATATATGCTATCCCAAGGCTATTTTCCATGCCTCCGTCCCTATCTCTTAAAGTTTGGATGTAAAGTCAATTTTTAAAAAGATCCTTTTAAGGTTCTTTTCTCAATTAAAGCTAAAAGAACCAATGTAAATATTGATATATCATCGAAGTGAATAATTTATTTCTATCCCTTATTATTTATCTTTTATCTTTTATCTTTATTATTTTATTATTTTTTGTTACTCTTTGGATTACTGTTAACTATTAATAAATAACATAACAAGAATTATTTTCTCTCTTCTATCTCCTATCTAGTTAGTTTAATTATTCACTTGAGTAATTATAATTTGGAAGTCAATCCAAGGCAACTATTCAATTTTATTTTGACAAAGTTGTGAGATGCTCAACAAACTTTTTTAGACTTTGAATTGATAAAAGAAAACCTATTCTTTCCAACCTAATATATTGCTATCTTAATTCAAAGTTCCTAAGGTTCCTTTATGTTTTATTTTTACATAAAACATATTATTCTTACTTTTTTTAATTTACACTATTCGGCTATTCCAAATCTTTAGACATGAAAAGTCATTAAATTATTTATTACTACAGGATGTTCTAACCTGAACATACAAGCATGGATATAGATAATGATCTAATAATAATAACAAGGCCTTACAACAAAAACTTAAAACTGAACTGTATAATGAGAAAGTCTTATATACAGTCCCCTAAGAAAGGAGTGACTATCTATTTAAGCTTCAACTGACCACTACCGGTCAATTTGGCTTTGGGGCCACCCCTTACTCTACCATTATTATAGTCTTATGGGATTCAAGATAAAGAAATATCAAGGCAACATATCTGTTTTTCCTTTATACTTTACTTAGATGTGTTTTTATATTCTTAATTAATCTTTTAATTCTTCTCTAAACATGAATCACAACTTCACTTGATCTTCACATAATCTACCCTTCTTAATGTCAAGAAAGGAGCCACTTTTCTTTTTTGTCTCTACAAGTTTCTCTTTTTGATCTCCCTATTCAAGACAAACGATTTAGTTGACTAATTGGTCTTTCTTGCTTTTCATCCCATGTAAAAGTTCATGATATCAATCCTTATTTCAATCCTTTTTTATGAGTAAGGATTGATATATTGAAAAATAGAAATGGAATGAGTAGATTCAATAAGAAGGAATAAATTCAACTAAGGGATTGATTGACAGAAGGTAAATTGTCTAAGGAAGAAAGGAAGGGAATAAAAGCATTGAAGCATTCTCGAAGGTTGCAAAACCAATAAAAGGCTTTGGAGCTAGTTGAGTTCCCTGTTAAGGCTGAGATAACTGAACTCACTTTTGAATATACAACTTGACACCGATTAGGAAATAACCCTTACTAGAGAGCTGAATTATAGGATTCCTTAGGTGAATGGGAAAGGGATGCCTTAGAACTACCAATTTTTGGGCAAGCCACTAAAAGGATTCTTAAGCATGCCTTCGACATTGAATCTTATCTCACATTCATTTGCCTCTTGACCACATTTTATATCCAGAGGTAAAGTTAAAATTATTTTGTTAGCCATATCAATGAAAAATAAACAAAAATTATGTCTTTCGATTCTTCCCTATCTTTATAGTTAAGCTAAATTGTATTGATCCTCTTGGAGCACTCTCCGTTTAAATTGAATAGTAATAGCTCATCACATAACCCACTTTCTGCTATTTCATTTAGAGAGAGATTTGTCATTCATTATTCACATTGTGTGCGTAGCCCCCAATCGAAAACTGGGTTTCAAAACCATTTAACCCCACATACTATTATTGGTAGCGCATTCTCCTTTAGTCTATCAACTTTTGATGGATTTCAAATAGAGTATCATTGTCAAACCTTGCCAATATGACAAACAACATCAAGCTCTGAACTCCTTAAGAATCCCTAGTTAATTCGTCATAGTCTAGTCCTATTGCTTAGTATATTGAGCATAATTCTTAGAAAGATGAACTTTGTGCCCTAAGAGACCACATAACACACACACACACATACACATATAATTTAAAAAGAATAAACAATATTTACATCGTATATGTAAAATAAGATATAGTTAATAGTGCTCAGTCTACTTAAGGATTTCTTTTCTTCTTAGTTTAAGGCCTCTCATTTGAATTGAGCATAGAATAATTGAATTGTGCATGAATTAATTATCATAAAATCATTAAAAATCAATAAATTGAGAATAGTATATAAATTGCATCCATAGAAATGAGATAGCTAATAAACTAAAAAAGGGCAAAGAGTAATAGGAGAGGCTTGTAATATGGCAAGAAGAAAAGAAGGAATTTATTCTTATTTGATCTTTTCATTTTTTGAGATTAGATTGGTGTTCAATTTACCCTACTTTCTTAAAAAGAATGCAAAGCATTCAAAGTGGGATGTTATAGCTTTAAGAGAAAGGGTTAGAAAATGCTTTATAGGAGTCTCAATGATAAGATCATGGTCTCACTAAAAAGTGAAAGTTTAATTCTACCAATGATTTGCTTCCAACATATTGACTCTAGGGTTGGAGTCTCAACACCTTAAAAGCAAGATGGCTATCTATAAGATGGATTAAGGCATTCTTTCTTTACCCGTTTACCTTTAATAAGAAAAGATTGATTAACTTGTCCATCTATCTTTGATTGACTAGTTAAGAATAGGTCCTTAATGATCGATAAGATTTTAGAGGGCTGCAACTACCCTTGATTAATATATGCTACCCCAAGGCTATTTTCCATTTCTCCGTCCCTATCTCTTAAAGTTTGGATGTAAAGTCAATATTAAACAAATCTTTTTAAGGTTCTTTTCTCAATTGAAGCTAAAAGAACCAATGTAAATATTGATATATCATCGAAGCGAATAATTTATTTCTATTCCTTATTATTTATCTTTTATCTTTATTATTTTATTATTTTTGTTACTCTTTGGATTACTATTAATTATTAATAAATAACATAACAAGAATTCCTTTCTTTCTCTTCTATCTCCTATCTAGTTAGTTTAATTATTCACTTGAGTAATTATAATTTGGAAGTCAATCCAAGGCAACTATTCAAATTTATTATGACAAAGTTGTGAAGTGCTCAACAAACCTCCTTTTTAGACTTTGAATTGATACAAAAAACCTATTTTTTCCAACCTAATATATTGTTATCTTAATTCAAAGTTCCCAAGGTTCCTTTATGTTTTATTTTTATGTAGAACATATTACTCTTACTTTTTTTAATTTATGCTATTTAGCTATCCCAAATCTCTAGACATGAAAAGTCATTAGATTTTTTATTACTACGGGATGTTCTAACCTAAGCATACAAGCATGGATATAGATAATGATCTAATAATAACAAGGCCCTACGACCAACGCTTAATACTGAACTGTATAATGAGAAAGTCTTATATACAGTCCCCTGAGAAAGGAGTAGCTACCTATGTAAGCTTCGACTAACCACTACAAGTCAATTTGGCTTTGGGGCCACCCCTTACTCTACCATTATTATAGTGGTATGGGATTCGAGATAAAGAAATATCAAAGCAACATATATGTTTTTCCTTTATACTTTACTTAGATGTGTTTTTATACTCTTAATTATTCTTTTAATTCTTCTCCAAACATGAATCACAACTTCACTCGATCTTCACATAATCTACCCTTCTTAATGTTAAGAAAAGAGTCACTTTTCTTTTTTGTCTCTACAAGTGTCTCTTTTTGATCTCCCTATTCAAAACAAACAGTCTAGTTGACTAAGTGGTCTTTCTTGCTTTTCATCCCAAGTAAAAGTTCATGATTTCAATCCTTTTTTATAAGTAAGGATTGATATATTGAAAAATAGAAATGGAAGGAGTAGATTCAATAAGAAGGAATAAATTCAACTAAAGGATTGATTGACATAAGGTAAATTTTCTAAAGAAGAAAGGAAGGGAATGAAAACATTGAAGCATTCCCAAAGGTTGCAAAACCAATGGAAGGCTTTGGAGCTAGTTGAGTTCCCTGTTAAGGCTGAGGTAACTGAACTCACTTTTGAATATACAACTTGACACCGATTTGGAATTAGCCCTTACTTCTTTCTAGAGAGTTGAATTATAGGATTCCTTAGGTGAATGGGAAAGGGGTGCCTTAGAACTACCAATTTTTGGGCTAGCCACTAAAAGGATTCTTAAGCATGCCTTCGACATTGAATCTTATCTCACATTTATTTGCCTTTTGACCCCATTTTGTATCCAGATGTAAAGTTAAAATTATTCTGTTAGCCATATCAATGAAAAATAAACAAAACTAATGTTTTGACTTCAGTTGCATGAGTTTCAGAAGGTTACGCACTAAATTAAATATCATTAAAGATTTGGCACTGAAATAAAAAAAATTAAAAAGTTTAATAGTATAGAAATTGTTATCCCAATTTAAATTGACTAAACAATAACAATTCAAGCTTAATTAAGGAAACTAAAGACTTGAAAACAGTAAGTTAAGTTTTGATTAGCATTTTTTTATATGCTTAAAAATGAATTTTCACTTTTCCTCCATTTTTAGATATGAATTTGACACTTCCTTCCTATGTATAATATCATAATCTATCTTTTTCAAACTTTTGACATCCTTATTAAGAGTCAATCTAAATCCACATTCTCTCATCCTTTTCTTATGTTATATCGACCTAGAAATATAATATAAACCGCTCATTGCTTATGACCTAATCATTAATTTCACCCCTTGTTCTCATCCTCCAACTTCAATATTATATTAATAGAAAATTATTTCAATATAATTTAGAATACCCTACATTTAGACTGACTAGGCAATAACTCCAATTAAAGTTTTAAAAAATTACAAATTAAAAATAATTAATTAAAATTGATTTATAATTTTTTTATAAACTTATAAAATATTTAACATTTTTTCTCTATTTCGTTGTAAGATTTGAAACTTGTCTAACTTTAAAAATGTCGACATTAAGCGACTTATATAATTCTTTCTTTTTTTCATTTAATTTGAGCTATTCAACTTAAAAAATAACAATATTAAGAGTCAATAAAAACTGACTTAACCATTTCAACTATTTCTTTTGATAATAACTATTATTTTTATTTAAATTTAGTTGATACGTCAATATTCTATTTTAGAAATCAAGTATATAAAAATTTAAATTTAAACTGTTACTGTTACGCTAGACTTTAACCATTTCTTAACTTTGGATTTTTGAGTAACTTAATAATTGTTAATTATTTCCTTAACTTGAAGTGGATTTCTACTTCTTCTAATTTGATGTCTCAAATATTTCTTTTGATTATTTTATCCTTGGTTAAGAATAGAATCTTATTCTATAATTTCTTCAAGATATAAAATCAGCGTTGTAGTAAGGAAGAAGCGAATCCAAAGGTGGGGGAATGTGCATATTAAAGTTTTTTTTTGAAAAGAATGTTGGTAGTTTTATTAACTAGAAATGAAACAGTCCAACAAAAACAATGGGGGAGAATCAAACCATTCTGCACGATCCACCAATGAACGAGTTGCTTGAGCTAACTTATGAGCAATCACGTTCGCAGATCAGCCAACAAAATTAATACTAACACGAGATATCTTTGACATTAGAGATTTACAATCAGCTACCAATAAACCAAAACTAGAAAAGTCATCCAAATTAGCTCTGTTAATAGAAGCCGCTACCTCCTGTGAATCGATTTCCACAATCATAGAAGACCATTCGTTTGCCAAAATCCAGCTCAAAGCCTCTCTAATGCCTATAATTTCAGCATCCCTAGCCATCAAAACACCATCTAAAATCAGATTCCTTGCTGCAAAAAGGAACCATCAGCTCTCCTCACTATCATACCAATACCGAATTAGTTATTAGGAAGAGATGTTGCGGCATCCACATTCAATTTCAACCAACCTTCATGCGGTGGAGACCACACCCAATTTGCTGCTGAATTTGTGTTAACATTTACGTGAGATCCAAGCCTCAACATGACCGCCCTCCACTCTTCCAAGTCACGCGATGCTTTAGGTAAGGTTTGCATGGGGGAAATAGTTCTCTGATTCCACAACCGTTGATTACGGCTATGCCAAATATTCCAACATATATAGAACCCCAAGGC
>JANQAP020000411.1:58433-83056 GCA_026874005.2 Erythroxylum coriaceum
CAATTCTCCAAGTATGATTCTTTAAAAACATAATTAAGTCATATGGAATACATGTTCAATGAAACATTCCAACTAGGCTACAATTTGGGGCCTTACATCCACACCCTCGCGAGATCGAACAAACGCTTCTAGTGTGCTAGCATCACTCTTAAGACCTCTCTCTCTCTATCACTTAAGGAGGAGGATGACACTAGGGTTTCCTTTTTTTTTAGGCAGATGAGTCTTACTCATATCAAGTCATACTATACGTCTATATATATAGGAAAACCCTAAGGCCCAAAAACCCAAAACCTATTAAAGCTCAATGAATGTTCAACCTTTTAGTGTGCAATCCTATAGGCTTATTTAATATTCATAGTAGGCTCAAGCTTCTTTTAGGCCCACAAGTTATAAGTGGTCTCTAGCAAGACCTTATAATTACCTAATATTAAATAAGGTCGAAGTCCGACATTACCTAAATCACATCTGATAAATTACAGTACATTCTCTAATTGCTTTGTGGGGCATACACTAACACTTTTAGGTTCTATAAAGTTTGAGTCATTTAAATGTTTAGATTATCAACTTGCAAAACAATTATCAACTTGCAAAACAGCCTGTCTTATCCTTTAATAATAACGGTTCTATTTCTGATAGTCCATTTGACTTGCTTCATTATGACATTTAAGGTAATTCTCTTATTTCTTCAGTGAATAAATTTTGTAACTTTGCTATTTATTGATGATTATTCTAGGTTCACTTGGATATACTTTATGAAACATCGTTATGAGTTGCCACAAATTTATATTACATTTGTTACCATGATTAAAACTCAAATTTCTCACACTATGAAAATTATTTGCACAAGCAACACTATGGAGTATCGATACTCTTCTTTACTTCAATCTCTTCGTCAAAATGCAATATTGTTCAATGTTTATGTCCTCATATTTCCCAACAAAATAGATAAGTTGAATAAAAACACCTTAAAATTCTTGATTTAGTTTATACTTTTTTTTCTTTTTGCCTCGTGTCTAAAAAAATTTAGGGAGAAGCAACTGTTGTTTATACTATAAATCATATTCCCACCTTGGTTCTTCATAATTTATCTCCTTTTGAAAAGTTGTTTAGTAAGCCTCCTATCTATTCAACCTTACATCCTTTTGGTTGTGCTTGCTTTGTTCTTTTACAACATAGAAAAGTAGAACCTCGTGCTCGCCTATGATGTTTCCTTAGTGATAGAATATAACACAAAGCGTATCATTATTAGGATCCTATTTCAAATAAACTACACATTTCTTATCACATTACCTTCTAGAAAAATATCATATTATCTTCTTTTTCCAAATTTCTTCTATTGAGTATTTTCCAGGTTTGATACAAATAACTCTAATGTGCCTAAAATTTACCCTAACTCATACGCTCTCACTTAATCGACCCCAAGTGATGATCTTGCATCTATACCTACACTTGACACCACTCTTTATTATTCCACTTGGTTAAGACAAACTCCTCATCATCTTTCTGATTTTCACTATTATTCTACTATTGCAACTCTCTATAAGCCTCGCTATTATCATAAGGTGAGTACTGATCCTCTTTGGCAATAAGTTATGAATGAAGAACTTTAGGCTTTATAGAAAACTCATATTTGGTATTTAGTTGTTCTTTCTCCTAATAAGATACCTATTGGCTGCAAACGGGTTTACAAAATTAAAATTCGTTCTAATGAATTTGTTGAATGTTACAAAGCTCGTTTAGTATCCAAATGGTATATTTAAGAGTATGACATTGATTATGAAAAAACCTTTGTTCCTGTAGCTCAATTAACCTCTGTTCACAATCTGTTAGCTATTGTTTTAGTTCAAAAATGGCAACTTTTTCAAATGGATGTTAAAAATGTCTTTCTCCATAGTGATTTGTTAAAAGAGGTTTACATGCCCCTACTATAGGATAACATTCTCCCTATAAAGTTTGTAGGCCTCAACAAGCCTTGTATAGATTGAAAGAGACTCCTAGGGCTTGATTTGTAAAATTTACCTCTACCCTTATTCAATTTGGCTTTAATTCTGGCCCACATGATTCTACACTATTCATTCAATGCACTACCTGAGGCATTATTCTTTTATTAATTTATGTCGAAAGTATGATAATAATAAGTGATGATGCCTCTGGAATTTTAATTTTACAACATTATCTTAGTTAGCCCATTTTGAAATGAAAAATCTGGACAGTCTCAACTATTTTTTATGTTTTGAAGTTTCTTATACTTCCTAAGGCTACTATCTCTATCAAGCCAAATATGCAAGCATCGTCGACAATAAAACTGTATCAACTCCTTTGAATGACACTCCTTTTGATGATCCCACTTTGTACGACAACTTATTGGTAGTCTTATTTATCTAATTATTACTCGACCTGATATCTTATATATTGTTCATATGGTTAGTCTGTTTATATCTGTCCATTGTTTATCTCATTTTTTTGTTGTTATTTGGATCCTACGTTACATTAAAGGAACTCTTTTATGTGGATTACACTTTTGTGTTATTTCCTATTTGACGTTATCTAGTTATTCTAATGCTGATTAGGCTGGTGATTCAATATAATGTTGCTCTACTACTAGTTATTATATCTTCTTATATGATTCTCTTATATATTGGTGTAGCAAAAGGCAAACTATTATTGTTCGATCTACTACCAAATTTGAATATCTTGCTTTTATTGATGCTACATCATAATTACTTTGGTTATGATAGTTATTAACTGATATGGATGCCACACATCCTTCTACCGCTATGCTTCATTGTGATCATAGATGTGCTATACTAATTTCTCACAATGATGTTTTTTCATAAACGGAACACACTAAAATTGATTGTTACTTTATATGTCATTTTTTTTCTCAAGCCACCGTACATCTTATTCCTGTCTCCTTAACTAGTCAAATAGTAAACGTATTTACCAAAACACATCTTCCAACTAGTTTTCAAGATTTAATTAACAAATTGAAGGTGACATCTACCATCCAATCTCAAGTTTAAGGCTTATAACAATTCAAATTAAATAAGGAGTTAAGATTTAGATTAGACCAAATATTATTTATCCCATGTGTTTAATATTAAGGTTAGTTGTGTTGGACATTTTTGTCCTTTCCTATAAAGTTGGACAATATTTAATTGTAATTTTTAGCTTTTCAATAAATTATCAGTTAAGTTATGTAATTTGATCCAGATAAAGATAATAAAGTGGTTCAATAAATGATCTAAATCAATTGGTAGAAGTTCAGGTAGAAAATAGATCCTAATTAGTGTGGACCGGACCCATATCAGTCTTGTGATGGAGAAACCTCGATATGAAAGCTATATATAAAGGTTAAGGTCTCTTGTAGTTGCTCATATCATTTGTAAGCATAAGGGTTCTTTGACCCGTGAAGAGAGCTTACATTTTGAGAAAACTGTAGAAAGACATTGGTCGCATTCCGGTGATTACTTCCTATGAAGATGGCGCTGGATTCGCCCTCGTTTCAGCTTTGGAAAGCTCGTTTGAAGTTATGGAACTGAAATCAAGTATCTTCACATTTCTTCATTTTTTGCCCTTTCAAGTTTGATCTGGGATACGTAACTAAGATATTGTTACGTGTTAAACGTGGTATTAGAGCAGTGATGTGATCGGGTGGTTAAAAATGAAGATTTTTTGGTTTATTCTCCATAAGATTTTCGAAGAGTTAACTTCTGTTTCTCGGTTTCTTCTTTCTTTCTATTATATGAAAGTAGTATACATATGTTTAATCTTGAGAAACGGGGTGAAAATGAGCTCAGGAGCTTGAAAAATGAACCCAAAACTTGCTAAAAATCGTCTTTTTTCAGTAAGAGTACGATTATCGTCAGCCACGTATGCCACACGCTCCTGACTGGTGAACAGTAGCGGGGAGCAGCGTCGTGACTGGCACACGCCACACGTGGCAAAATAACCACTAAATGCACAACGCACGGGTCAGTGTCAGTGGGCGTGTCTGTACATCACCGCGCGTACGCGACACGACACGCGTCAATCGAGCCGACGCGCTGCTGACGCAATAGTTGACACGGATGGCTAACGTCTACAATTAAAAAAACACAATAAATTTTAGATTCCCGTAAGGGTACCCTGGGGTGTTTTGGGTCAGTTTTCAGGTCCGGGACTTTATAAAGTGAGTTTTTCATTTTTCTAGATTTATTACATTAGTAATAAATTAAAGTTTAACACCAGAAAAAGGAATTAAGGTGCTCTGAATCCGATTTCAAGTGAATTTTCATGCTTTGAACATCATATGAGGGAGATACTTTAAAGTTTTCGTGTCTCAGGTCTCATCTTCAGTGTTCAGGATTGCATGATAGTTACTCGGAGAAGGAATTAAGACATTATGAAGCCATTTTTGAGTGAATTTTCATGCAACGAACTTACCATAAGGGAGATACATGAGGTTCTTGTATCTCAAGCGATCGGTTCAGTGTCCAGTAATGCACAATAGTCACTCTACTGAGATTTTTCTTTTACGAAAGTCTCAAATGAAGTTTTCAGATAATGTCTTCAGTACGAGTGTGTGACAATGAGATTGTGCATTTGGGTTTTTGCATTTATTGATGTTACATTGTCATATAACATATGTCCTTCAAGAATGTGAGGATAACATAAAGATGTATCCTTTGTATTTGTGGACTTTTTGGGCACTGATGAGGATGTAGTCATTAAAGTGGCCCTTCAAATCAGTATTTTGAATTGTTCTGTTTGCATGTAAGGGAATGTCTCTGGTTTTATGTTTGGTTATTCTACCCAAAGGTGTTGGCCTTACATAACATTTTGAGATGAGCATAAAGGCGTAAGATGGAGGAAAGTTGTTGCTCAAATGATCTATTTACCCAAAGGTAATAGTGTAATGAGAGTTGATGGTTTGTACTCCAATCACTTTTATGTGGAGGTCTAATTGCATATATTATGTACTCAGCCCAAAGGTGTTTCATAATATGTGTGATCAGATTCTCAAAAAAGATATTGTTTAATGGCTTAGAATATCGTTATTACCCTACATTTGTGCTGATATAATCATTATCATTTTGAAGTCACCTTTTCAGTCAATAATATCAATGTCACCATTGAAACCTTGACCGGTTTCAATACGAAGAAGTTGACAGATGATGTATTGAATGTTATAGAGATAGCTGAGGTTAATATGGTCATACAACAGGATAGGTCATCTCCACCTACATCTATGAGCTCGAGAGCTCACAAAGCAACCTATGAAGCCTGAGATCGGTCTAATAGATTAAGTCTTATGACCATTAAAAGATCCATTCCTGACCATCTGTTAAGTGGACTTTCGGACACAGACATAGCAAAGTAATTTCTTGGTAATGTCTCCCAGAGGTACACAGTCTCACCTAATGTTAAGACAAGTGTCTTGATGAAAGAATTATTCTCCATTAGTATATGGGAGAAAGGGGAGTAAAGGAGTACTTATCAAGAATGATCCATCTTCACAATAGAATAAAGATGTTAAACATTCCTCTTCCTGATGTTTTCATAATACACTCTTTCCAGAGTTTAGTAATATGATGAAGACATATTATTCACAGGATGAGGAATGAAACTTCAATGCTTTAATTACCCATTGCGTTGGTGAGGAGGAGAAACTCAAGTTTGCTACTCCTACAGCCTTAAGCAACTAAAGAGAAGGCAAAGATGAAGCCCGCTAAGATCAAAGGTAGAAAAACTAAATCTTCTTCACATACTGATGCTGGTCAGTCCAGTGCTGGTAAAGGTCCGCATGACATAAAGAAGCCAGCAGTATGAGGCCTAAAAAGAAAGACTGTGACCATCAGATAACTCCTTAGCTTATCAATTTATGAATCTAATTTGTGATAGTCGCATTAAGTACTTGGTGGCTATATAGTGGAGTATTTGATCAAGGTGCCTCCACAATGTAGGGGTTCATATCCAGGATAAAGCCAAATAAAGAGAAGGAGGAACTGATGGTTGACAGCAATGAAGAAGTGAATGAAATATCTGTAGGGGAATGTATGAGTTGAACCTTACTGTAAGGTTAATTTTGGTTTTTACTCGACACATTTTATATGTGATCTTTGGATCAATTTTGGACAAATAAGGTTAACGTTTTGTATTTAATGCTTCTGTTGTATAGTTAGTGTTTAATGCAAAACATAATGGTACAACTTTCTTAGCATATGGTTTGTATAGAATGTGTCTTACCTCGAATTAGACATACTCTTCCTCGTATCTTGCTAAACAAGTCATGAAATGAAGGACCCTGATGAATGAAAAGTCATACATGGTGTGGCATAAAAGTATAAGCCATATTTTTATAGTTAAGGTTAAGAGATTGATTAAAGAAAATATTCTCTCAATTCTAGATTATGATGATCTGGAAACATGTTTTAACTATTGCAGGGGTAAGTTGACTAATAAAGAAGAAGGGTCAACTCGTGTTTCTGACTTATTGAGTCTTATACATATAGAAATCAGAAGACCTTATACAGTCGCATTATGCAATTCCAAATGTATTCTGACATTTGTTAATGATTATTCTCATTACAGTTATGTGTTCTTGTTTAAAGATTGAAGGTTGAGAACCAATTAGAAAAATCCATTCAGAGTGTCAGATCTGATCGTGGAAGAGAATATCATGGCAAACAAGGTGTTTCAGGACTTGAAAAGATCTGTTTGTTAAATATATGGAATCAGTTGGGATAGTGACTTGAATTACTATACCGGGTAGTCTTGAGCAAAATTGTGTGTTGCTGAAAGGCATAACTGTGCCCTAAAGGACTTGAAGAAATTAATTCAGAATAGGACTAATCTACCTAATTATCTAGAAGTGAGAAAACCCAACCTTGCAAACATTCGTGTAAGAGGCTGTCTTACCGAGGTAGTATAATCCTTATAAAGAAAAATTGCATGCTCATTGTTATTTAGTAAGATATCCTGACCACTCTAAAAGCTACAGATCTTACTGTAGAAAATGAGGGACTAGAATAGTGGAATCACAAACAACTAAGTTTCTAGAATACGATGTCTATGATGATGGTAGGCCCTTTGACCCTTCAGATGATAACAGGGTGGATACTACAGTTATTATATACTCGCCACTCATACAGTTAGATCTGGTAGATCTAGGTCTTTATACTGTGCCTGTATAGGAACTTGAACCCATACCTGTACACACAAAGATTCTTGGGGGTACAAGATCTAATATAGTTATGAAGATCCGCCAGAGTGAGATAACCTGCTATCCCATCTGATTACATAGTCTATTAGGTGAACAGAACTATGATATTAGACATGTTACGAATCCAGTTACTTTTATAGAAGCTGTTTCTGAACTCAATGCGGAAGTGTGGTGGGTTGCAATGACTAATGAGATGCAAGCCATGAAGCATAGTAAGGTTTGGGAGCTAGTTGATTTTGTAGCAGAATTGCAAAACCGTTAGTTGTAAATGAAGTTTTAAGACCTAAAGGATTTCAGGATAAAGTTCAGCAGTTTATGGACTCGCTCAGTTGCCCGATGGTTCACTCAGGGAGAAATGTTGACTTTAATATTACTTTTTCTCTCATATCCTCAAAGGATACATTTTGAGTAATTATGGCAATTGTAGCTCATGATGATATAGAGTTACATCAAATAGTTGTCAAAACCGCTTTCCTGAATAAAGATCTTTCCAAAGTGGTCTATATGGTATAACTTAAAGGATTTCAAGATCTAGATGGAACTGACATGATTTGCGCATTATACAGATCAATATATGATTTACATCAAACCTCCCGAAAGTGATACCTTACATTTGATAAGATTTGACCTCTTTTGGCTTTATGGAAAATAAAGTTTAAAAGATGCTTGTACTATGAGGTTAAGGGGAGCAAAGTTATCTTTCTATTATTGCATGTGGATGATATATTGCTCACGTCAAATTACTTGACCATGTTGTATAAGGTTAAGTAACTTTTGGTCAAGAACTTTGACATAAAGGACTTTGGCGTAGCATATTTTATCCTATGTATTCAGATTCACCGGGACAGATCTTAACACTCATCATACCTCTCACATAGTGCATACATTGAGTATATGTTACAAAGGTTTAATACGGTTAACTGTAAACATGTCGTAGCAACTATCTCTCATATTAAGAGATAATCTTAGCACAGTATCCAAAGAATAAAGTAAATAGAGAGGTTATGAGAAATGTTCCGTATTCTAGTACTGTTGATAGCCTGATGTATGCTTGACTATGTACTAGGCAGGACATTGCATTTACTGTTTGACTGTTTGGTCAGTATCTGGTTAACCCAGATGTAGACCATTGAAATGCAATTAGGAGAGTGTTGAGATAATTAAAGGGAATCAAGGATTATATGTTGACATATAGAAAAGTCAACAGACTAAACCTCGTAGGGAATTCAGATTCAAATTAAGCTATGTGCCCAGATAATCGAAAGTTCACTTAAGGTTACAGTTTTTGTTAAGTTTGCAGATGGTACAATGTCGTGGAAGAATGTCAAGTAAACAAGGGTGATTTTCTCGACCATGCATGCAGAGTGCATGCTATGGAGCTGCTTCACAAACGGTTTAGCTCAGAAATTTGATTTCTGAGTTATCTATGGTTGATTTAGTGGCTAAACTCATTTGGTTGTAATGTGATAATTAAGCTACTGTGCTGTTTAATAACGACGTTGAATATCACAGGGTCTTAGCATTTTGAGGTCAAATATTTGATCATAAAGTAAATGATACGAAAAGGCGACATTAAGGTTTGGAGCAATTAAGGACTGAGAAACTATAAGTCGATTCTTTAACTAAAGGACCTTGCCCACTTGTGTTTAAAAGACAAGTATACAGTATGGGTGTTTTGAAGTCCTTAGATACTGTTAGTTAAGGGATCGTTATGTTTACTCTATGTACATTTGTATGTTTTGATGTGTTATGATGGTATGATAGTTCATCAATAAAGATGATCATTGTTTATCCTCAGTAATACGTGTTATCATACATTATCATAATACATATGAAAGTCTTAAGATTAGTGTCAATCTTAAGCATTTAAAGATCATTGGGCATATATACAGATTGATCTTAAGCCTATGTCATTTAGACACATACAATTTTATGCGGATATCTTTAAAGTTTCACATGACATAGGGGGATATAAGTTTTTAATCTCATAAAGGTTCTCTGATGCAGTTTAGCATTCAGTTGGAGAACATAAAGGTTTTCTCTAATACTGTTTAGCATTTGGTGAGAGGAAACAAGTTTTCTCTAATGCTATTTAGCATTCGGTGAGAGAAAACATGATTTCTCTAATGCAGTTTAGCATATGCGGTTTAACATAAAGTTGGAGAAATCGAGATATACAAATGAAAATTATATAATTTAGATCATACATGTATCATCTTAGTTTGCCACACTCCATTTTTCCATTCATGTTAGTGAGATATTAGATATACGTGATTGTATTGGATCTGTGTCGCACACGACATATGCATTTGATACTTTTCGGTATCGAAAGTCTTACAGGACAGAATGATGGACTTTCGTTATCTTTAGATTAAATGTTTTGTTTTTAAACTTAGTCGACTAATATAGTAGTGTAACTTAACCGAGTTTTTAAACTGTTTTTAAAACTTAAGTAAAAATTTCAATTAAGTATTGTCCAAGGGATAGAATGTTGGACATTTTTGTTCTTTCCCATAAAGTTTGACAATATTTAATTGTAATTTTTAGCTTTTTAATAAATTATTGGTTAAGTTACGTAATTTGATTCGGATAAAGATAATAAAGTAACTCAATAAATGATTTAAATCAACAAGTCGAAATCCAAGTGGAAAATAGATCCCTGTGGATTGGATCCATATCGGTCTTGTGATGGAGAAACTCGATATGGAAGCTATATATAAAGGTTAAGGTTTTCTGCAGTTGCTCATATCACAAGATCGATATGGAAGTTATATATAAAGGTTAAGGTCTCTTGCAGTTGCTCATATCATTCGTAAGTATAAGGATTTTCTGACTCATTAAGAGAGCTTACGTTTTGAGAAAATTGTAGAAAGATGTTGACTGCATTCCAGTTATCACTTCTTGTGAAGACGATGGTGGATTCGCGTTCATTTTAGCTTCAGAAAACTCGTTTGAAGTTATGGAATAAAAAATCAGGTATTTTTCGTATTTCTTCATTTTTTGTCCTTCCACGGTCGATCCGAGATACGTAACTAAGTATCGTTACGTGTTACAAGTTGAAATCATATCTTATGTATGTTCATATATATCATGTGTAGTTATAAATAGGCTGTATATTGTATGATGAAAATCAACCGAGTAGACATTTTATCTCTAGCATTTCGTTCTTTCTTTCTATAACAAATATAGTTTTTAAGTTTCATATTATTTTAATATTATTTCGTTTTCTAAAAATAAAATAAAATAAAATGCAATAGCTTTAAATAGGAACGAATTCACAAGTGGCTTCGATTTTCGAACCTTGCTTTTCTACCAAATACCTACTTTTTGTTTTTGTGTTTTTCCTATCATGGAACTTAGAGAAGAGACAGCTGTAAGGAATTGACATACAGTATAAATGGAAAACAAAGGCAGTTGACACTAGAAGGAAGAAGTGTCCCCGCGTGACTTGTCAACATTCTGAACAATATTTCAACCCAAAACACCAAATCCAGAGAAAGACAGACCGCAAAGGTTTGTCAAAAAGTCAGCTCTTTTGTTTTCATGCAGGATGCATATCATGTCACCCTTCTCATAGGCAATAGATTCTTTCTTATATATAAAGGAGGGACCTTTCTTTTTCCGTTTTCCATTTAGGTATTGCGTTAAAGACTTCATTGTGCTCTTCTTTTCTTACTACACAAATGAAATAAAGAATATCAAATGGCATGACCTAGACGGCGAGAAAATTCAAGTCTAATGGATAGCGAAAGATGTCTACTTTCAAAGTTGAGACCGTAACTATTCGTTGAAAATTGGAGATTTTGATTTTCCTTCACTTACAAGAGGTATGCTTTTGTTGAAGCCTTTGATGAATTCATGTGTATAGACTGGTATAGTCTCTCTCTTCCTTGTTGGACTATTTAATATTCTAATCCTCTGATGAACTTGTGACCTTGGGATATGCTTCAAGTTTTAAGAATTAATCCTCATATTTTTTTAGACCTGTGCTTAATTTGATTACTCCTGCTGTTTTGTTGGTTATAGGTGCCTTGGGATGTGTGTTTGAAGTTTCTGACGTTCGTGCAAGACTTTCTTGCTTCCAACAGATGGGTTAGTTGCCGTTCAAGCGTGGTAGGTCTTTGAGGTTGTTGATTAGAGTCAAGGGTTTTGGTTATTGGTGGGACTGGGAACAAGTTGTCTCTATTGTCTAAGCGGCTTGACTGACTTTTGTATGCTGTGGTGAACATTCTTTTTCCCAATTTAAGTTGCGGGATCGTTCTTGTTCATGGTTCCTAGAGAGGTTTTGCAGTAAAGTTTGGTCATTTGGCTTTTCTATTGTATGCTGAGCAACGCTTGTTAAAGCTGGGGATTTTGTTTTCACTAGCTTGTGCTTCACTGTAGGTTGCTATGTAGTTTCTTTCCCTTTTTGGTGGGATTTTAGATTTGCAAATTGCTCAGTCGTTTTCTGTTTTTGAAAAGAAGAGCCTATGCATTTTGGTATGGGGGCTTTGGTTTGATTTCAGCAAGGCAAGGCTTTGGTTAAGGTAATTGTGATGGTGGTGATTGTTCCAATGGCTTGCCTCAAATGCGTGTTCTTTGCTTGTGTTCTAGTTTCTTCTTTGGCTCGTCAAACTCTTGGCCAACCCTGTGATGGGAATGATTTGCTTGCACTGAACGAATTCGCAGGGAATCTTAGTGATGGGTCCATCATAACAGCATGGTCCAAAAACAACTGCTGTCAACGGGATGGTGTCTTCTGTGGGAGCTATGACAATGGTTCAGTTGGTGGAAGAAGGGTGACTATGCTGATTCTTCCCAAAAAGGGTCTCAAAGGGAACATTTCAAGCTCATTGGGCAGTTTGGATCAGTTGAAATCACTTAATCTCTCCTTCAATCATCTTCTAGGTGGATTGCCAGTGGAGCTGTCAAGATTGAAGCAGCTAGAGGTTCTTGATTTGAGCCATAACATGCTATCAGGACCTGTTTCAAGAGTGATTTCCGGTTTACTATCCATTCGGTCACTGAATATCTCTAGTAATCTGTTCAATGAGGAATTGCTTGAGCTTGGTGAATTTCCCAATCTTTCTGTATTTAACATGAGTAACAATTCATTCACTGGCCAAGTTTCGACTAAACTTTGCAGCTTTTTCAACCGGATTCATATTCTGGATTTGTCAACGAACCATCTTGTGGGCAATCTCGGAGGCTTAAGTAATTGCAGCACATCTCTACTGGAACTGCATTTGGACAACAATGGACTTTTAGGTGCTCTACCAGACTCTTTGTACTCATTGTTGGCTTTGGAACGACTGTCAATCACCAACAATAACTTCTCTGGCCAGTTAAGCAAGGAATTGAGTAAGCTCTCTAGCCTTAAAATCCTCGCTATTAGTGGCAACCAGTTTTCTGGTCTGATTCCAGATGTTTTTGACAACCTTACTCAACTTGAGCAACTTCTTGCAAATTCTAATATATTTTCTGGGCTGTTACCTTCAACATTGTCTTCCTGCTCGAAGCTTCACATACTTGACCTCAGAAACAATTCTTTATCTGGCCAAATTAATCTAAACTTTACTGCAATGCCAAGTCTTAGTACACTTGATATTGCCAGTAACCATTTTTCTGGGCACCTTCCCAATTCTTTGTCTGACTGCCATAAGTTGAAAATTTTAAACCTAGGTAAGAATCGCTTGGAAGGTCAAATCCCAGAGAGTTTTGTAAGTCTCACAGCTCTTTCATTTGTTTCATTGTCCAACAATAGTTTTCTGAACTTATCAAGGGCACTATTTGTTCTTCAGTATAGTAAAAATCTATCTAGTCTTATCCTTCCAAAGAACTTCATTGGTGAGGAGATCCCCACAAATATAAACGGGTTTGAGAATTTAGCTGTCCTGGGACTTGGGAATTGTGCTCTTAAAGGCCAAATCCCAGATTGGTTGTCGGGTTGTAGGAAGTTGCAACTTCTTGATTTGTCGATGAATCAATTGGGTGGCAGTATCCCTCCGTGGATAGGTCAGATGGAGAACTTGTTTTACTTGGACTTATCTAATAATTCACTCAGTGGAGAGATGCCAAAAGGTTTGGCTGCGCTAAAGAGCCTGATATATGCAAACTACAGTTACTTGACAGATTCTGCTGGAATTCCCCTGTATGTAAAGCGGAACCAGAGCGGTACGGGTTTGCCGTACAAACAAGTCTCAAATTTTCCACCTTCAATTATTTTGTGCAGTAACAGGATAAACGGAACAATTTTTCCTGAAATTGGACTGTTGAAGCAACTTCATGTCTTGGATTTAGGCAAGAACAACATAACTGGGACGATACCAGACTCAATTTCTGAAATGACAAATTTGGAAGCTTTAGATTTATCTTCCAACAACCTGTATGGGTCGATCCCACTATCATTTGAGAAGCTCACATTCCTGTCACAATTTAACGTGGCTTATAATCAACTGAGAGGGCGAATTCCAACTGGAGGGCAGTTTTATAGCTTTCCCAACTCAAGCTTTGAGGGCAACCCTGAACTTTGTGGAGGAGTGTTTTCTCCTTGTACTGCTAATGACAACTTACTGAAGCCAGTTACTCCATCCAATTCAAAAAGTAGGCTTGGTGTAAGCAAAATTTTAGTCATAACCCTCCCACTAGGAGTTGGACTTGCAATAGTCCTTGCAGTTCTTTGGCTTAAGGTGCATAGGAGGGATATGGGGGATCCAATTGACAGTATGGACGAGGAAACCAGCCGTCAAGGCAGGCTATCTGATTCCCTTCAGCCTTCGAAGATGGTGCATTTTCAGAATTCAGATTACAAGGACCTCACTGTTGCTGACTTGTTGAAATCAACAAATAATTTCAATCAAGCAAATATTATTGGTTGTGGTGGATTTGGCCTTGTTTACAAAGCCTCCCTTCCTGACGGCACAAAGGCTGCAATCAAGAGGCTTTCAGGAGATTGTGGTCAGATGGATCGTGAATTTCAAGCTGAAGTGCAAGCACTGTCAAGGGCTCAACATAAAAACCTTGTTTCTCTTCAAGGGTATTGCTGGCTTGGTAGTGATAGGTTATTGATTTACTCATACATGGAGAATGGGAGCTTGGATTATTGGTTGCATGAATCTGTTGATGGGGCATCAACTCTTAAGTGGGAATTGAGACTCAAAATAGCTCAAGGTGCAGCATCTGGGTTAGCTTACCTGCACAAAGTTTGTGAACCACATATAGTTCACCGAGATGTGAAATCAAGCAACATACTTTTGGATGAAAATTTTGAAGCCCATTTGGCTGATTTTGGTCTCTCAAGGCTTCTCCGACCTTATGACACACATGTGACAACTGATTTGGTTGGAACATTGGGTTACATTCCTCCTGAATATAGTCAAACATTGACTGCAACTTGCAGAGGTGATGTTTACAGTTTCGGGGTTGTTCTTCTTGAGATTCTTACCGGTAGAAGGCCTGTAGAAGTTTGCAAAGGGAAAAGCTGCAGAGATTTAGTCTCTTGGGTGTTTCAAATGAAGTCTGAGAAAAGGGAGGCAGAGGTTATTGATCCATCCATTTGGGATGAAGATCGTGGAATGGAGCTTCTGGATGTTCTTGAAATTGCCTGTAGATGCTTAGACCAGGATCCCAGGCGGAGACCTCTTATTGAAGAAGTTGTTTCATTGCTGGACTGTATTGGGGTCCAAGGCACATATGACTGAACTTTTCTCAATTTTGTACGTCGAAGTTCTTTAGTTTCAATTGGGTTGAATAGAGGATGGTATAATTGTAAAGTGAGGACTTTGTTCATGAAATGCTAAAACAAGTAATTCACTACTTTTCATGAAAGCATATCCATGCAAGCCAAGAGCACAAAACAAGCCATTAATATTATCTGACAAAAGGCAAAGTTTCCCAACTTTGCCTTTTGTTTTCAGCTATTTGGTTTTGCTCATGTTCTATTTTGGTGGATGTATGCAACATCTCATATGCATGGCCGGGACTAATTATTTTGCAACACCGTCTGCAAGCAGTTAATCAGACCTTCCTTGCATTGCATTGCATCAGAAGTCCTGCCGTGGAATGTATTTAATACCTTTTTGCACTGAAACGCCAATGCCTGGTTCAGAGTAATTGGATCACTGTATCAAGTCTAACATGAGTTTCTGCTGGTTCTTGCTCTGGTCTTTCATTTCCATTTATCTAGTGTTGACAGGTTCAGCTATCTTCAATTTTCAATGAACATAGTCCGATGTGATGAAGCATAATCAGCTGCGATTGCTAGTTTGCAAATGATCTTAGGAGTGTAGTCTATGCAGCTATGGTTATTTTTAGGGATGACAAATTGGCCACGGCTCGAGTTGACTAGGCTTGAATTGAGCTCGGGCTTGGGAGGGCTGACGTGAATTGGTATCAACATTGTGGACTTTGGGCCACCTGGCCCACCTACGTGGCCTCAACTTATTTCTATCAGCATAAGCATGAATTTGGTACTTTATTGTTTATTCCTGCCTGTCCTGTTATCAAAACCAGCAACAAGTAGTCACCTTCTTTTCTTTTCAGTATCATCTTTTAAAGGGGCTCATGATGAAGGCAGACGAAGATTAGTATTACATCATCAAGCCTCTCATGTCATGAACAAGTATACTTTTTATTTTTTTTCAAAGTGAAGAAAGCTTACAAAATTTATTTTAAAAGATTACATGTTGCTCTACGAAATCTCTCCAAGAAAGGATTTTCACTGATTGAAATTGAAATTTTCTGTTGACTCTTCATTCATAAGAAATCCCTTTTATACTTTCCTTTATCTTGCTTCGATTTTCAATATGCTATTAATTATATATATTAAAGGTATATAACTATCTTCCTAATTTTCCATTATCGTTGAAGAGGAAATGCTTCCAAAAAAAAAGATGGTTGGCTAATAATACCTATGATGATGTGTAACCCACCTCATTTTTATTCCAGACTGATGTGCTCCATATGCTCCTTAATGAACCTTAATGAACGCCCTGTATTACTGGTAATGCTTCGGGCATGCCAAGACATATCAAAAGAAGCCGTCATTTCTTTGATGAAACAGAATTCTTTCGATCAACAAAAAATTGATTGCTTATTGCTTAAGTTTGAATGACACTTTTTTGCTAGGATTTTCCAAAAAAATCTTAAATTTATAACCTCCAATCGTATGAAACTTCTTTGTCAATATTAAAGATATCTAATGAAATTCTTGTCTTATAAATGGATGAGTGAGATCATCGTTGTACCACAATACACTTATGGATTAAGTCTTCAGATAATTTTTAATCCATATGTTATTTGTGAAAGTTCATTTACTTCCTAATTTTTATCTCCTGGAATACGTTGAAATTCTATATTATCAAAGAATTATAGTAATTTGACAGTGACAGTATAATAAGGCAATAAAGCTACACTCATCCATATATATATATATTTCCCTACCACTTAGCGTAACACTCATTGGCTATTCAACATGTATTTCATTAAATCAGCATGTGAAACTATAAAGACTTTATTTTACAACAAGTAATGCCTTAATTTTGAATGAGTAAAATACAACGCCAGATATAACTTTATGATGGGTAAGTATTTCTTTTATGTTGGCCCAAGAATTTAGCAAAATAGTAAATAGCTTATTCATGACCAACCTCATTACTCTGGGCCAACAGGCATCCAAAGGATTCTTCTACTGTAGAGATACACATCTTCAATGAAATTTCTTTTCTAAGGGCACTAGCACTAGCACTGGGGATTTTGCTAAATATTCTTTGATACCTCTGAAAGCCACATGGTGCCTTTCCTCTTAGTCAAATTTCTCTAAACTCTTTAACTTTAATAAATCTGAGAATTCTTTTGTTCATTCCTGCCAGATTAGCAATGAATCTTCTCACGTAGTCCATTTATCCTAAAAACATCTTAAGCATCTTCTTATTATGAGGTGGTTTTGCTTTAAGAAGGGCTTTCATTGTATTCTTATCCAATTCAATTCCTCTATTATGAACCAAAACCTTAAGAAGTTCCCTGCTCTTACTCTGAAAACACAATTTAAGGGATTCAGCTTTAATTTGTGCATTCTCATCTTATTAAAAGCTTCTTGTAGATCCTGGGTATGATTTATACTCTCTTTTGACTTCATGCCTATATCGTTTATGTAAACTTCCAACGTATGCCATACAAAATCATAAGAAATGACATTCATGGCTCTTTAATATGTGGCACTTACATTCTTTAGCCCGAAAGACATTATAACTAACTTAAACGTCCCAATTGATCTTGGACATCTAAAAGTTATTTTAGAATTATCATTTTCAGCTATAAGAATTTGGTTATAACTCAAAAAGTATTCCATGAAAAAGAAACAAAATGTCTAGCCATCACATCTATTAAAGAATTTGCAATCAACATAATATATATCATTATAAGTAGCTACAATTAAATCCCTATGGTCTAGATAAATACTTATTTTCCATTTTTCATGAATAGAGGCACAACATTAGCCAACTACTCAGTGTACCTTGCTGGTCCAATAAAAATAGCCTTATATAAATTTTCAATTTTCCCTTTGAATTTTAACTCAACTTTTTTTACCATCGCCTAAGAGGTTAATAATAAGGGTATAATTCTGTCTTTATTGAAAGTTTGTGTTTTACCAGTGTTTTACTCTATCCTAGCATCTTAGTATAGTCCTAAGCAAAATAGTCTTCAAATTCTTTCAAAAGTTTCACTAGTTCCAACTTTATCTTTGAGTTCGAGTCCTTATTAATAAAGACTTTGCAAAATTCCCCTAAATTTTCCAAATTCACTTCTTCTAGTAATTCTTGATTCTAACCTTCATAATCATAAAAATTCTCTGGAGTGGATTTTGACTCTTGTACACCATCATCAATCATTTGTGGTGCCTCATCTGCTTCAAAAACTAGTTTTGCATTATCATATCTATTTATTTCTTTTAAATTCTCCCAAATCTACTACATTTGATATTTGGATTCTCCAGTTGCAACTACCAAGCATTCTTTTTGTAAGAACTCACTCATTAGGCTCCTCTATAGTAGGAATCTTCATCGGCGTAAGAACAAGCATAATGGTAGTTTATAAAATTTTCAGCTTCTATTTTTATCTTTCCTTGTCCTTCCTTATACCAAAATGACTTTTGAACTTGTATCAGTTTTATATGATTCCTATAGAATTTTGCTTCCATCACATCAACCTTAGTACATAATGATCATAAGTCAGCCTATATGATTTCTACTTCATCTCCTTTTTATAAAAGTAAAAGTTAATGAAGAGACGACGAAATCCTATAATTGGCATGGATCCAATCTCTCCCCAATAAGACTTAGTAGTTGGCATATGGATCAACAACTAATATTGTAGTTAACAAAGTTTTCCTTCCCATTGTAATATTTATGAGGAGAATTCCTCATATCCTAGTAGTTTCACATTGAATGTAGCAACATATACTTGAGTTGGGATCAAGTTAGCGCCACTTTTTCCTAATGCTATCATCATTTAAGTCAACATAATGTTTATTATCGACCTATTATCCACCTAAACTCTTGAAGTTATTCTTCTGTTGATATGAGCTTTAATATATAGAGGTCTTATATGTTGTGTCATAACCTCATTTGATTTTTCTAAAATCATTTTCTTTGGAATTCCTAGTCATGTTGCCAATACTGACACTCTGCATTCGCTTTTCCCAAAAGAGGTTTCCACCCTCTTTGTACTGGATTTGTAAAATGACGTTGGAAGCTTTATGGATGAAACAGTATATGGAACTTTGAATAAGAATGTCTCTAATTGTAACTCATTGGAATCCCCTTCTTGACTCTTAGAGTAAGCCGACTTCCTATGAAATCTAGGATTCACTTATGTGTTAGCTCATTTTTTTACTGATGACTTCTACCATTCCCTTTTTGTCATTAGGGTATATAGTACTTTCTTCAGAGAAAATAAGTTTCATATGAAATGATTTTCTAGAAGTTGGCTCCTCTATTGTCACTGGTTTATTTTTCTCAACCTTGGCAGTGAATTTTTATTACTGAAGTTGTCTTTTTTTAGTTCAATTTAAGGGTATCTTATTATTTGGGTATCTTACTTGTTGCCAATGTCAGGGTGGTGGTACCACAAATTTGGGTTACTTGCGCTGATAACTTGGAATTTGAGGTTTATTTTGTTTTGCTTATAAATTTGAGTGAATTATTCTCGATTTTTCTTTGAGATCTCTACCTTATGTTAGATCCTATGAATTCTCCAACTGCATTTCCTGAAGTTGGTATTATATTTAGGAACAAAAACTAATGTTCTTGAATTTGATGTTGATGTCAGACAAATTTCCACAATTGTCAACTTCTTTCTGACCTTTAACAATAGGCACAAATCAAATGTAGTGGCATTAATAGTTGCTAGTGGTAGAACTAGGTCTTTATCTATCAACATAGTTTAGTCAACTTTAGCAAACATTAGACTTCCTTTATTGTATGGTTTTGGATTACATTCTTAAACCCCCAAAATGAATTTATTGAGTGGCTCCAATTGTTGTGATACTTACCATAATCTCTACCTTTGATTTCCTCTTCTATAGGAATTATATGCTAAGGAAAAGGTGATAAACTTTTTTTATAATAAATAATAAAAAATCTCCTCCGTTTTGGAAATGTTAAAGGTATACTAAACATAGGTCCACGAAGCTTGCATTTTCTTTTTAACTTCTGTGGAATTACATTCCAAAGAGGAGTAAATGCAAGTTCTAAAGACATTGACTTTGACTACTGCCAAATCATAAGAATTCTTCTTGGTAACATAAGTGCCTAATGAATTCTTTTTATGGTGACCTTCTTCCCTAAGGAGCTCTTCATATTTAGAGGCTTTCATTGCTAATTCATAGAAATCACAAAATTCCATGTCTTGAAATTTCTTCCATAGTTTAATGTCCAACCCCTTTTGAGCTAGTTTCATATATTCAGTTTCTAGAAGTGTGATTCAACATTAACTTCTTATCTTTTTAAAACGAGTGATGGACATATCATCATTATCACCACTCTTCCGAGTTACTCTTGATAACTCTATTATGCTAATTTCAGGCTCATTTTTTAAAAAATTGAGTATGAAACAATCTTTTCTTTTTAGCCAAAGAAAAAAAATTCCTGGGTAACAAAGTAAAACGCAAAAAGATGGTCCCTATTAAAGAATTCAAGATTAGATTAAGCTTAAAGTAGTTAAACTTTTCGTAATTAACTAATTCTCCATATTGTATAGTGAATCTAGCGATGTGTTCAATGGTAGATTAACCATCTTCACCAGAAAATAAGTTGAATTCAGAAATTCTTTAGCCATAAGGATAAGGATTATCTTGATCAATATGTTCTAAATAAGGTTTAAAGAATTCTAGAAGGCCAAGCTATCTTAAACTAAGCCCGTACAATTCTTGGACTGTTCTCTAACTACTTTCAGATCAACTTGTAGTCTCATTAGTGGTGAGTGAATAATGGGATTAAGGTTTATAGCTATAATGTTACCTCCCAAACCATATTATGGTTCCTTAGCTTCAGCTTCTCCACCAAATGCTTGTCTATCTGAAATTTGGAGTCTGACTGCATGTAGGTCATTACCCAGGTTAATGCGAGTAGGTTTAGGTTATTACCCAGATTAATGCGAGGAGGCACCATAGGGATATCTATACACAATTATAGAGGGATATATCTTTCGTCTACAAAGGGAGTGGATAAAAGGCAGATACATTCTCCGATTTCCAATATATTAGGAGCAGGATGCCCCTCGAGTCCTTCAGAGATTTGCTTTGTAAAGACAACAAATTTTGCCCACCAAATTGTATCATAACAATATACAGTTTGTCAACCTTTTTTGTTAAAAATTTGATTCCATAGATTATGGAGGCCGCTTTAAACTTTAACTCTAAAACTTCATTTATGCTATTCCATTACAACAATTTTAGGTTCTCGCTTATAGGGAAGTTACCTAAAGACAAGGTTGCCTTCTTAAGATTTTTTACGATATGGGATATAAAACCTTCATTCCCTACTATTATAGGGACTTCCTCTTTCAAGATTAGAGGCAAAACAATTTCTTTTCCATCTATTGGACTTGCCAAATTGTTTGGTGTTAATCTAGATTGTGGGTGTCCCAAGGAGGAATTCTCCCATAATTTGTACTTGACTTCTATCGACGATATAAGTGAGCTTCGAAAAACTTAGATAGTAGAGTTCTAAGTTGCCAAAAAGCTAAGATAGGTTTAAATAAAATCTAAAATGAATAAAAAAATTGATTGTTGCAAAAGAGAATCACTAATTATATAAGATAATTTGATATAACAAAGGCAAATTCATAAAGTAAATTGATAGGTGTAGATTGCATTGTGTCTTTGTGGGTAATTTAGTGTGTATTTAGTTGTTAATTTGACTGCTTAGTGCGTGTTTAGGTTATAATTGTGTTAGTTAGTAAATATTTGTGTTTTAAGTGTTTTGTGAGTTGGAACATGATGTTGAGCTTTAATTTTATATTTATGAGATGCCTTGATGTGTTTGTTAGTATTTCAGGACAATTGGAGGAGATTCGGAGAAGACTCGGGAAACAACTTAGGGCCACGATCGTGAAAAATATGCTACGATCGCAACAAAAGCAAGAGCAAAGAGTCACGATCGTGGGGAATATTCCATGATAATGAAAGAAGCTAGTGTAGGGAACCACGATCGTGGCGTTATGGGCCACGATTGTGACCGAAGCAAAAAATCCTAGCCACGATCATACCATTAAGGTACACGATCGTGGCTTGCGCGATAGATACACGAATAGTAGTCCCAACTTGAGTTTTTGAGGAATTTTTCGAACCTTTAGGATCCAAAAAAGACCCTAGGGTTGCCCTAATTGGAAATGCTATATAAGACTTAATGATGTAACCCTAGGGGAGCTTCTACATTCTGCCACTGTTAGGAAGTTCAAGAGAGAGAAAAGAAGAGGGAGAGAGAAGAAGAAAAGGAATAAGAAGCGGGTCCCAACGCTGCTGCTTCCCGAATTAGGTGGTCTTCCAATGCTACTGCCTTTCTGGATTGTCCAATCCAAGTTCTATTTCCTTTCCATTTCATTTTTTCATTTAATGTATAAGCTTGAAATGGATTGTATGATGATGAGTTTTGGATTGTTGACAATATTCTAACTCTTCCTTTGGGATTTTACTTTGATTTAATGTTAATATTGTCGATTTTGTATTTTATTGATTAGGTGTTATGATTAACTTTGATTTTTGCATATTTCGATAACAAACCGAGAGGGTGAGCCAGATAAAAATGATTGGATTGGATTAACAAGAGTTAGGTGATTCAATAGACCACATAGTTTATCATATCAGTTTTTGTGCAGAGAGAGATCCTGTGTAAGACCTAGTAGTTTAGTAAAGAGCTTCCAATCTAATTTTAATTATAGGTGTTTTGTTAATTGAGATATTGCAAATTTCATAACTTAATTAGGGTTAATGATTTAGGTCTTAGGATTATAACTCGAGAGAGAGTAATTCCTCTTCTGATATTCTAAAACTGACACCCCATTAACACATAATTAGCTAGGTTATCATTAATGATAGGTAGAATTCCCTCTCTCATAACTTAGTAATTCTCTTGATTAATTTCCATAGTGACCTTTTGTGTTGCTCAATTTCAATTCTTGTTTTGTGTTAATTTCTTGAGTTGAATTCATGCAATCAAATTCTCGTGTTTATATTCTTGTTTCATTTTTTAATTTCATTTTTATTAATTTCTAAGCCTTAGATAACCTAGGATTAGATTAGTTTATCCTCCTCGTGGGATCGACCCTTCAAATACTATAACTCACGACGTATGCACTTGCAGTAATTGACATTGAGGGATATAAATTGTAAGATTAGACACCTCGATCATAAATAAAGCTAAAAAATAAAAAAATGTGTTTGAAAAAGGTTGATTGATTTCTCTATAGTGATTTTGTTTTATTGTGTTTGTTTAGAGATTGTATTATCCGAAAATATTGTACCTCGTTGCTTAACTGCTGATAAATTTATAGTTCCTTTAACTTTGAGCAATTTTTTGCCATAACTATCCACTTCTTTATTTTTTAGCTAACTACTTACCACAATTCACGTTTTGGAATTCTGTAACTATTTAACTTCTTGTCCACTCAATCATGTTCTTTTTAACTATCTTCCATCATTTTCTCAACTTTCACATTCTATAAGTAATTTCCTAACTTTTAATCCATTTTTTTATATTTTAGCTAACTATCTTCCTACACTATATTTTTAATCTCAACATTTGATCATAGGCTCTGTCAAATTTCTTCTCCATACTACAATGGATTCCTTCATCAACGGAGGCTGCTGGATTTTTCCACATAATCTTTGACATTTGCAACCTCTTTATTCTCTCTCTCTCACTTATGATACTTTCTTTTCGCATAGCAGGTCAACTCACAAATTATCAAATAAAGTCATTCGGGACCTATTACAGGGGAGGAAACCAAATGTGTTATAGCAACAAATCATTTGGCACAAAATGATTCCCCCAAGAACCTCTTTTCTGTTATGGCTCACTGTACAAAACATGTTGAATACGGCTGATTGGATTAAATATTTAGGTATTAATGCACTTTTCCCTTCTGTCAAATCAAGGAAGAAACCAGAGATCACTTATTTTTTATGCGTGAGGTGACTAATCGGGTATGGAAAGTTGTTCTAACGCAATGCTATTGGATTACCCAAGAGAATACTTTCTTTGCTGTTGTTCAGTGTTGCTCAAAGAACTCCCCCGATTTCATCTCATATAGCAGTTGTTAGCATGTGTGTCCAATTTATATGGAAAGAGAGAAATACAAGGCATTTTGAATCCAGGACCAGGACTACAGACATTCTTATATTTGAAATTCTCGTTAGCGTCAAAGAGCTTACGACATTAAGAAGCACTCCCAACAACATAAACATTCTCTAGTTCTGTTTCTCTCGATTACTTTTCTGTTTTGCCTAGCTATATATTTACTGCTTTTATCTTGTTTTAACTGGTATCCCCTTGACCTCTTGGAAGCTCTAAACTATAATTTTTATTAATGCATTTTATTCTTTCTTTTTTGGAAAATTTATTTTTTAAAAATACATGTTAATTATGTATAACTGTTTGAAATTCTTGAATCATGGACTTCTCAACCTAATCCCATATGCATTAATTCTCTAGACAAATGACTTTTAGAACTTATAGTATTTGAGCCTCTTTCACTTTTGGGCCAAATGAACTAAATTAGGGGGTGCTTGGTTGATGGGTTTAGGAAGAAGTTAACGGGTAAGGAATGAAAAGTGAGTGGTTGGTTATTGATTATCATTATAGGGATAATACTTTGATATCTCACTTTTGGGGAATCCTCCATACCCCCCATTTAGTAGAGGAATGAAACTCATTCCTTAGTA
>JANQAP020000411.1:161345-174284 GCA_026874005.2 Erythroxylum coriaceum
AGTTACATGCATGTTCTTGTCATCTATGCAACATTCTTATGATTGCAACTCTTTTTCTGTATCTGCAGTGAGGATGAAATTGATGACATTCAGAAGGTATTATCTCATACTCTTGGCCATCTGGCTTGTCGTGAACAGAACAAATACCTGATTATTGTGCTTATCTGTTTGAATTTGGTGCCAGGAAATTTCTGTGCTTTCCCAATGTCGGTCTCAATATATTACAGAGTATTATGGTTCCTACCTCCACCACACGAAACTGTGGATAATAATGGAGTACATGGCTGGTGGTTCTGTTGCTGACCTGGTAGGCTACATGTTTGACTTGTCTCTGTGTGGTGTATGAAGGTTAACTGTCTTTGGAGCGTCTGAATAACTGGATTGCTTTTGTTTTTAATCATGGAAGATGTCTTCATTCACAGTCTTTTGACCTATTTTCGATAGCTGTGCTCTTGTATTTGTAGTCATTCTTCAGAAAACTAATGCCAACATCTGCTGCAGCTCCAATCTGGTCCTCCATTGGATGAAATATCAATAGCTTGTATTTTACGTGACTTGTTGCATGCGATTGAGTATTTGCACAATGAAGGAAAAATTCACAGAGATATTAAAGGTCTGTTCCCTTTGCATACTAGCGTGTTGTTGTCCTTGGCAGTTGGAATTTTCTTTGAGCATACTGTCAGAATGATTTTTACTGATGATGCACTTATTTGATATTGCCTTGCTGCATGCTTGTCCTATTTTTGTTTACCCCTGTTCGTTGCATTAAGTTTCTTTCATTTATGACAAACTATGCAATATTTTGGCAGCGGCGAACATTTTGCTCAGCGAGCAGGGTGAGGTTAAGGTATTTTCTGTTTTACAATGGGTTTATAAGAATTATATACAAAACTATGATCAATCATACTCAAATTTTGCATAAAATTTGGGTTCTGGTTTGTGCATTTATTTGACATTCCAAATTCCCTTATGACTTTATGACAGGTTGCAGATTTTGGTGTTTCTGCTCAATTGACAAGAACTATATCTAGGAGAAAGGTAATACCTCTTCTGCGGATAAACTTATTTTTGTAACCATACAATAGACCTCTTACTAGGATAGTCCTGTGAATTTATTTCATTTTCAGCGAGGCCTCCTGGTTGAGGGACCTTTGCTTCTAATGTCAAACTGATCTTCACTGGCCTATCTATGCATGTATGCATGTTTATTCAATGAAACATACATGTATGCATGTTTATTCAATGAAACATACTGCATATGCTTTTGACCAAAATCATTGAAAGCTATCTCAAATAATTGCGAACGCAAATTAGTGATTTCAGAAACCATAATAGATTTTCACCTTCATATAACTTGACTTCACATTAATGCATGTTTACGAGGTAACTAAACAGAAGATAGTTGTTGTTAAGTGTGATTAATATCTCACATCGATTAGGAACAAGAGCATTACCAGCATTATAAGGTTTTTGGCAATTATTCCCCCTTATGGTGCTTTTTGGAATGGAATTTGACCCACTATTATCATGGAATATCTAGTCCTACAAACTTATTAATTGAAATGGCCATTCCAGGGCATAAGGGGAGTGTATTAAGTGTGATAAATATCCCACATTGACTAGGAAGAAATGAATTACAAGCTTTGTAAGGCTTGAGCAATCCTCCCCTTTTAAGGTGCCCTTGGGGTGGTGTTAGGTCTAGTTTTATCAGTTGTTTTGTTTGTGATTATTTCTGAACTACTATTGCCACATCAGACGATGACTTTTGAGGGATTTCTTTTCTATCACAATTTTTTTTTTGCCTCTTCTTTAATATGCATTATAGGATGAATGAATTGAATTAGCCAATCTTTTCATTCATCACTTGTTCTTACTTTGCAATGTGATGATATTCAGATATGATTCAAGTGTCTGTTAAATACTGCACTAATTTAGTTAATAATTGCAGACTTTTGTAGGAACTCCATTCTGGATGGCTCCTGAGGTAATTCAGAATTCAGAAGGGTACAATGAAAAGGTATTATGACCTCTCTTGTTTTGGTTTGCGGGTAGTTGTGTTACAATCTTGTATGCAATCTCTACTTCTCCCTTATCTAACTTACAATCCATGTACATGATCACCTGAAGTCCCTACATAATGCAGGCAGATATCTGGTCTCTGGGGATAACTGCAATAGAAATGGCAAAAGGGGAGCCTCCACTTGCTGATCTTCATCCAATGAGGGTCCTTTTTATCATCCCTAGAGAAAATCCACCACAGGTTCTCATTATTCTTTTTTAATTTCTTTAGGGGTTGGTTTTGCCTGATTAAATACTCGTAAAGTACCATTGTTCACTGTTTGAAAATTGCGTTCCTTCTGCAGCTAGATGAGCATTTTTCTCGTGTTATGAAAGACTTCGTGTCATTATGTTTAAAGAAACTTCCTGCTGAGGCAAGTTTACACTCCTTTTACTTAATTTCTCTCTCTTCATAAATACTCATTTTCCATGAGAGTGGAGATGTGACGAATTGAATGTATAAATGCCTGTTCTTGGGTTATGTTTCATGAACTGGGAATTTTAGCATTTCAAGGGAATATGGTTGGCATGAGCACAATTAAATATTCCAATTGCATTACTTGGGAATTAAATTTAGGTTATTAGATGTAAGGTAGGCCAATGATCTCAACAAATATTCTAAACTAAATTGGTATTTGTTTGGGTGGCTGCTGATTGATACCAGCTCACGGCCATATATTGAACAACTCAAGCTGCAAAGTATATTGGAAAGTGATTCGAGAAATGTGGGAAGGAAATGGGTGTCTTTTCTTCAATTTTAGTGGCTGAACACAGAAGTATTTATTTACTTGTTGAAATTACAAATTAGTAACACTGGGGATTATTGGGATTGGATTGTCAACATGTCCTTTAGCTGTAGACATTCATAAAGCCTTATTCTGGTGAGAGAATTTCAAAGTTAATTGAGGCACATGAGCAAGAAGACAGTGAGTTTCTGAGAAGATATTGCCAAATTGACTTGTTTAAATTAGGAGTTGCGCTGAATTACAATGGTCAATCCATGGTGGAGTTCTAGTTGTATAGATATTGCTTTTGAAGCATCTTGGATTATTTTATTTGGAAGAAGTCCATCAGTATCATTTTCCCCTGCCAGTTACGAGGTGTGGACTTCAATGGGCTTGTTAGGTATCCCATTTGATTTTACAGTTGTAACAGAAATTTGTTAGATATTTGAAGCAGTATGGGATTATTCTTTACCCAATTTTTGCTTAACTAATGTGGCTGGCCTGTTTGCATTGCTGAATAGTCATTCTTCATTCCTCCTGTGGAGTTTTATAGTTGGATTTTTTTTCTCTTGGAACAGTTTTAAAGATATGGATGAGAAGAATCCCTCCTTCCTACTTGTGAACTCAGTTTTACAACACAAAGTATATAAAAAAGGAAAACAAACCCTTCGCTCGCCTGTTTGGTTTTTTGCTCTGGGATTATTTCTTAATGTGGACAACTGGTTTACTGTAGTCATGTCCTAACTGCTTTTTGGTTGGGATCCCTTGACTGAAACTACTTTTATGGCTCTGGAGCCAATGTATAGAAAGTTTGGAGATTGTTTAGGTCATTAGAAGCCAAGTACAATTGTTATCTTTTGTTTACTTTCAAGTTATATTGAACCTGTGACATTACTTCTCCACCTGTTATGCACTTAGTGGTTATATTTTATTCCCCTTCATGATAGCAGATTATGTAAAGTTTGAAGAAGTCTTTCCTAGTGAATTGCAAGCGCTTACTACTCCTTAGGAAGTCCTGTTAGTCACTACCAGATCTTTTGATCTTCGTAACATGGATATTTACTAACTAAACTCCGATTTTCAGAGGCCAAGTGCTAAGGAACTCTTAAGGCATCGTTTTATTAGAAATGTAAGAAAGAGCCCAAGGCTTTTGGAAAGAATAAGGTGCGAATTTCTGCTGTAGAGTAATTCTGCTTTAACTGTTTTGCAAGATGCTTTTTATGTTAAATGATTCAAGTCATTATTTCTGACATATAACTGGGTCTAGTATATAATGTTAGAAAGGGTCTTAAAACATTGTATCTTGTACTGTTTCTCCTGGAAAAATTCCTGATAATTTTTTTTTTGAAAATTGAAAAATTCCTGATACTTCTTTGAGTTAGCTACAGAATTATGGTTCTTGTCACATAGTTTAAAACATATTATTTATGACCATGCAATATTACAGAGAGCGTCCCAAATACCAAATAAAAGATGCTGAAACCCCCAGGAATGGTTCAAATGCTATTGGTGAGATGTCTGGTACAGTGAAGGTGATACGAGATGTAAAGGCTGAAGGAACTGTACATGCTAGGTTGGTTGAGTTTGTTTGCTACTAGATTTTTTCAATTTTTTGTTGTCTTTCAGACTGACATTTGTGAATCTTAGCAGTCAGGGGAAAATCCTGAAAAATGCTGGATGGGATTTCAGTATTGGTGGATCACAGGGTACAGGAACAATTAGAAGTGCTGGAAGACCACCTCAGATTGGAGAGAAGAAGTCAGAATTTTCACACAATAGGGTTAGCCAAAGAAGATATTTAGAGAGTGGTAACCATTTGTCGTCTATCCATGGAAATGCTCATCAGGAATCTCCAGAGATTACTTTTGCTAAAGATGCTCGAGATTCATATCATGATGAACATCAAAATAATTCCAATGATGACGTATGCCTTTTTACCCTCTCTTTCTCATGATTCTTTTTCATCTCTTACATATTGGGTCCTGAATTCGCAAAGTTTACCCTTTATGGGTTAAGAGTTGAGCAATGTTGTTGAAGATAAAAGAAAGATAAAAATGAGTTAAAGGAGGGTGAAGGGGGTTGGGTGAAGGATTTGAGGAATTCATAAGTTGTCTTCTCTTCAATGTTGGGTTAACTGGCCTATCAGTGCTCTTAGGGAAGATGACATGTTTAAGGCACATTTATTCCTCCACGATGCTTCCACCTTCATTATAACACAATGGTGATCTGGTGAAAGTAGATTCCATTGCTCAGTCATAAAATTTAGGGTTAATTCCATTGCTCAGTCATAGAATTTAGGGTTACATTTCTTAAGTTGAATTTATGGTTTTAACTGCCAGGATGAAGTAAGTGGGACCGGAACTGTTGTCATTAGGAGTCCCAGAGGGTATCAGTTTCTAGATCAGGGCAGTCAGGTATCATTTGTCTTCCCAAGAATTGAAAATGCCTGTTCATTTTCTTTCAGCTCTGGTTACCCATTTATTCCATTATTGTTAATTTTCTGTGCAGTCTGGCAACATGTACGCTTCTCTTGAAGATGCTTCTACCAGTGGAACTGTTGTTTTCCGTAGCCAACATGATGAATCCGATTTCCCTCGGACTCCTAAATCCAGACTAGGAATACAAGAGAGAACCTCAAGTTCCTCACTGGAGGACAGTGCATTGAATCTTGCTGAGGTTATTCCTACTACTTATGTGCAAATGACTTACATTATAAGCTGAATCCTAAGAGTTGAACCATTCTAGCACATCACGAAACAAATAAAGTGTTAGGGTTGAGTGATTTTTCAATGAATGGGCTTCTTGTGACTGCTAGAGTTACCGTATGGATCATTCTTAAGTCTCACCCAACGGCTTGAGCTAATTGTTAAATGTCTTGATGGCAATAATTAGCAAAACATTATGGGCCATTGATGATGTTGCAGCTTGGATAACTTTTCTTATGATGCAGCTAGTAATTGATTGTTTGCTTTAAATTTGAAATGCAATTTTGTACAGTTTTCTTGAACCATACTTTTGTAAATCAAGTCTTTGACCTTTTCCAAATTTTCCCTTTTTATCTTTTTTCTTTTCCTTATGTTGAGAAAATCTTTGGCTGATACCTGTCCAGGCAAAAGCTGCATTTCAAGGAGGTTTGCAGAAGGGAAATATTAGGGGAAGATCTGCAGTGAGCAAGCTAAATAATGATGGCCATGAAAATAAAAGAAGAGAGCAAATGACAAATAGCTCTGATTCTTCTAGGTGTATATTATTTGATACATCTGTAACTTTTGGCTTGAGAAGATGGAGTTAGTTCATTGTTGTTTATTGTTGAGAAATTCTCCGTTGCAGAAATTCTCATGACTACTTTGATGCACCGAAAGTACTCTCAAGATCACGTCAATTGAGAGAAGATGAAGAAAGTGCAAGAATAGCATCATCTACGGCCCCTTTGTCTGTTTTGCTTATCCCATCTGTAAAAGAGGTAAAAACTCAGAAACAGATCCATGCAATTCTTCATGGTAATGTTGAGATATTCTTTCTCAAATCATCTTCACGGATTTTGAAGAGCTGCTTTTAGATGCAACTTGTTCTTATACAAAACAGTGTTCCTGATGCTAGTTTGATAGTTGTTTAGATGAACTTCAAGCTTGACTATCTACGTCAGAGATACTAAAGCCTTCAAAGTTTCATCAGTATAATGTGTATGAGCTGTATGTAGATAGTCAGGACTGACTGTAGGGAAAGATATTCAGACCCATCACGGTAAAAGTTCCTGTCAGCATAATGGGTTTGACAATAAATGACTAACTGACAGGACTAATTCATGGCCTTGGTGCTCTGCATGGCTTTTGGATATGCTGCCAAGAGTTTGTTTTTGGTCCTTGTAAGCCAGGAGTGTAACATATGCAATTTATTTCGTGTCAACCTATCTTACCGTACAATTTTTAATGTATTCACTTGTCTTTTTCTGATAACTTATTATTAAATAGTAACTTAGTGCTGTGGACACATGCTCTTAGTTGTATTATTTTCTTGTTGGCTAGCTCTGTGCATTAGCTTCATATAGTTTGATGTGTACAATGTAGGCAGTTGCTGATGATTCAGAAGGATCCGTTGTGAAAGCAGTTACTAGTGCACTAGTAAATATGGAGCGGAAGAAGCCTGGATCTTGTGATGTCCTTGTCAGAAATTTGCTTCAACAATTAGCAAGGTTCTAAGAAGTTTACATAAAGTTAAAAGAAAATTGCCTTTTTATTTGCGTTTTACTACTGGTGCCTTCTTATGATGTCAATTGAAGTAATATAGGTTAAGTTGCTGAAGAAAAGTAATTTTTTGCAGCTCCAAGGAGCCCTCAATGAAAGATTTACAGGAGCTTGCTGCTCTCCTGTTCACTAGGATCAAGACACCTCATGAAGGAACACAACATTTAAACTCTGAAACTGATACCAGAAAAAAGCATCAAGTCAAAGATTTTACTTCAAATGCCAATATGAGTCCCCTTGCGAGGTTTTTACTATCAAGGTTAGTCTATATTTCAACCTTGAGCATTTTGGTTTTCAAAATGGGGAAACTGTGAATGCTTCCTGCTCCATGAGCAGCTGTGGCATATAAGAAATTTTGCCTATTTGTGCATTCTTCCTTTTTTGATTGTGATCGAGAAAACTTCTTTTTACTTTTACATGTACGTTTAGGGGACATTAACCCCAGACAAGTTGTTGATTATGACATTAGAGCAACCCTCAATTAAATGGAACAAAACACACTTGCCATCTTTCACACAAGTGAACAAAAAATATCCTTATGAACATGCAGTGTTACAAGACAATCATAGCCTGACGCTTCCTGTAATCCAATTGAAGATTTGAATCTAACACTTCTTGACGATTGCCAACCACGAAGCTCTCCCTGAATCTCAGAATACGTCCTTGTAAGCACTTATTCTTGAAAATTGTTGTTTTCTGAGTTGATCATTTGTCTGAATGTAGATGGCAAGGGCACGTTTCACGGGATGCCAATTCAAATTGAATGATGAGATTGGAGTCGGATAACATATTTATTTTGTAGCAATGTCAACTGGTGATGCATTCTTTCAGATATGATGTACATATCATTGTAAGAAATTGGCTTGCCGTATTACCATTATTTTCCTTCTCTACAGTTTTGTCTTTATTTATTTTGCAACTTACGAATGAATTGCTGTGTAATTAGATGGCTTGTCGATTTTATAAACATACAAGTTTGATGACCACTAATTGTATTTATTAATGATTTCTGGGACTTAAAATTTTGTTTATTATAGTCTATTGATTTTGCTATTCAATTATATTAACTTCATTCGATGGAATCAGAAAGCTTACCCTACCTGAAACCCACACATTACTGGTCCTTTAGTTTTAATTCCTCTCTGATCTTAATGCGCCTTAGTTTCAGAAAATCAATTCAATTAATCAGAATTTTGATTAAAATATAGTACTCAATTTATTCGAGTTCTGCAACAAAGTTGGGAGTGGACAAAAACATCCATGTCAGTAGTAGAGTAACGTTAAAAGTTAAAAAAGAAAAGATTTTTTCTATGTATGTGTGTGTGCGTGTTTTAAAAATGATAACATTTTATTATCGCTTGCTTAGTATTAGTAACATTAAACATCATTTCAATTCCATTTTATTACGTATTTTTGTTATGATTACATATAAGAGGAATAATATGAAAGCCATCGAGTTTGCTAGCACTGCAATTACAATTAAATAGAATCGAAAGTTAAAAATGTTGTTTGTGATCTTATAAGTACTCATATACGAATTAATTTAGAAAAAAAGTTGAGAGAAATATAATTGAAATCATGTTTAAATATTGAACCTTGAGTGATACAAATTCTAAATTTAAGAATTGACCTTTAAGACAAATCTATAATTAAAAAAAATAGACTCAAAATCTCTTGATTTTTATCCAAGTTAAATATTAATATATTAGAAGAAAATTAATATTTGATAAATAGTTTTTATAGGTTCTAAGAGTTGATTGAAAATTTTTAATTCAAATTTAAAATTTGAATTTTGATTATTTAAATAGCTATTATAGAAATATATTTAATAGTTGATTTAAATAATAATATTAGTGTTTTGTTCTATTTACCTTTTATAAACTATAGGAGAAGTAATATTCAAAAAAAGAAACTATAGGAGAAGTATACCTTCGTCAAATATGAGAGAGTGGAGTATCTTTCATTAAAGAGAGTATTTCAAACTTTGACCCCTTTATATATAAGGTGGACACTTGTCATAGTATATGCCGCTACATTACGTGATAGCTTTGTATCTTGACAGTATGAAGTTCTATGGCTCCCCCCTTGATGTAGGGATTATTGAATTCTGCAAACTATCAAAGTTCAGAAGTATGCCTTTCTGACTAATTATGTGCGCTAGAAAGACAAATATTTTATCAAATACTAACTGCAAGATCTATCCAAGCTACATACAATAAGGGATCTGCGTCAGATGATCAGACTCAAGCTAAAGAAATTTACAACATCGTTTCATACAAGATCAAAAATCAACTGCATATTGCCCTTCTCATTCCACTGGCAAGAGGCTGTAAACAGTACTCGGATATCATCACTAAATGGAAGAATTATTAGGTGTCTCCCAACTTCAAGATGGGGGCAACATATATAGAGCTGATCTAGTTGCTCAATCGAGGAAACTGTTACAAAACTTGAGCCCTCTCATCTCTCTGATTAATTTGCACTAGTTGGCATCATCATCTCCTCCGAGATGGTTGCTTTGCAGGAGTTAGCTTTCTGAAGGCCGCATGCAGAATCATAACTGAAAAGAATGCAGAAACCAAAACTCATGTAAAGGAAAACAGAAGTCATTGAATGAAAAAGATTGGTCTTGCAGATCCAAGTCATCATTGTAAACGAGGGAAAAACAGTTGACCAGTACTATATGTCAATGCTTGATTACTGATTTCCTGATCTAGAGCAAAGTATAAGTGTATAAATAGAGAGCTTGTAAATAATATAGATACAAGTAATTGGTTATGAACCCTAGCCGACCTCTCTCTTTCTAAGCCTGAGTTTCTAACCCTAGCCACCACCCTTCCTTCTAAATCCTAAGCTCCAACTAGACTCCTTTTTTTAGTAAACCATGATTAGAAAAAAAAATCGAAACGTACTTCCGAAGTAGGATTAGTTCGAAGAATGTGAACCTCACTTTGCAAATCACTACCGTAAAACTAGGTAGACTAATTATTTTGCATTGAGAGCATCTTGCAAGAGAATAAAATATTTATCTTCTGTCAATTTAAAGAATATAAGCTTTGTATGTGTTTTGCGCCTTTTCTGCACATCCTAAAGGCAATTTAGAACCACCGAGCTTATTGCTAGATTGGCCTCCGGAATCCATGGTATAAAATAGGTAGTAGCAAGCAAATCCAGCAAAATATTTATTATTACCTGCATAACTGACAGCAAATGCATAAAAGAGAGCCATCTGGACGTTTAAGAGTATTAGAATAATCGCAGTTGCTGCAATGATGAGACAATACAGTCAAGCAAGCAAAGAAAATAATCGTCATTGTCCACCACTATCTTGCTACTGCCCTTGATTAAACATCACAGAATAGAGTCTCCCCAGTAAATCCACACAAGTCCCAAAACATAAGGAAAATAATAAAAAGGGACTGAAGGTGATTCTCGATTGGTGCAATTGAAATAATCAACAAGACATACCCTTTTTGAAGCAAGAATTCCTCACATGAAATAACAAGGAAAATGCATTTTCTATAACTGGCAGCCACATACTAAAGGTGTTCAAAGCACAACGTTCCAACAGTTCCCAATTGCAACTTATGGATGCATAACTCTTTTCATGGTATGTCATAAATAACTAGTCAAATCAACAGCATAATTCTGAAAATTTGTTTAGTCATTTCCATGTTACAATTAAGCTTGCGAAGCATCAACAAGGGAAAGTGTAAACGTAAGGAAAGACAAGATGATGGATAGATCAAATAAAAATGGTTTAGTATTACAGAAATTGCTGGAAGATATAGCATTGCTGTAAATTTGACTCTTACGATTTTGCTATGCATTATGAGTGGAACAGGATTATCTTCCCAATGTAATGACATTTCCCCATTCTCATGGTCTTTGACTTTTCTTCCGCCCCCCAACCCAAGTCAAGCTACTGTTTCTTAAACAATATCGTATTGCTAATGGATCTACCAAGACGCCACCCTGGTTCCAATAGTAGAGGTAGTTTCCTTTATTCAGCTTCCCCGATTACAATTAGGTGTTCAACTAATAGGTTCAATCCATATAAATCAGACATTGTTTATATACTCCTGCAGTTCACCTCTGATCCAAGCTGAAAAGTAAATCATACGAACAAAATTTTTGCAAAATATCAGTCACCTATCAAGTTAACAGCCGAAGTTGCAATCACAAAAGAAGATCAAAACCATTTCTGGCCAATATTCCTTTAGAGCAGTCTGCTATTCCTACTTTGCACACTGGAATGGTTTATCTACACAAGTTCAAAGCTACACATCTTACAGTTACTATAGGACCCTCTGAGCAGAAGAGCCAAGAAAAAATCATTTAACTTTGAGAGCCAAAACGACTGAGGAAAATGACTCACTCACCAGACTGAGCAGCACGAACCAAAACATGGCGGATCATGGGGTACCGATCCCATCCCCATTTATCGCTACAGAACTTAAAAATATCCCATAATGCCAAACTTGATACCAGTCCAATCAGAGCAAGTGGCATTTGATACCTAAAACAGCAACATCATTAACCAAGTCATTGGAACAGACAGATAAGAAGAAGTTCATATGTCATGTCCAAAAAACAACAATTTAGAACCTTCCCCTCAATTTAGCCCAAACCCACACTTATCCTGGTTGATATACAACAAATGGAACACGAAAACAGACCCAAATTGATTTTTGGTTACTATATCTTGTATCAAATTGAAGTAAGCCCCTCATTCCACAATCTATAAATATTTCATAGCATTTCCTCAATTTTCATCCGAAACCAAACATATAACCACTAAACTCGCACACAAACATAGATACATGTAAAGAGATAGAGAGAGGGAGAGTGCAATACAGAGTACAAGCAAAGAAGAGAATGAAGAGAGAAGCGTAATTTCTAGCATAACGCTTGACATTTTCATGAACACGAAGCCTGGCCTGGTGAGACCCGCACGGCAACGAATAGGACCCACAATCCCCAAAAAACGAGCGAGTCCAAGAAGGAGTTTGGACGGAGAAGTCATCGGTGGTGAGCTTAGAGAAGGGATTGAGAGTGAAGACAGAGAGCAAAGTAAGGACATGAGAAAATAAAGAAACGAAGAAGCCACCGGTTACGCTAGTAGTTGAAGTGGCAGTATCGGAGTGGGTGGTGGCGGCAGCGTTGGTGGCGGGTGTGCTGGTGGTGGAGGTTTGGTCGAGAATTTCGAGGTAGCCGGAGTCTCGGAGCCATGACTCGAAGGCGGGGTCTGGGACGGTAAGAGATAGTGGGTTGCCTGAGAATACCATTTTCCCAACCCCCTTTTGTCAACTGATCCCCTTAACCTTTCCTTAAACAACCAAAATGTGCAGGACTTGTTATATTAATATATAAGGAATCTTATAAATAAGTGACGATTATTAAATTAAATAAGAATTATTATTTTGAGACAAATAAATATATAAAAGAAAGAAATCACGAAAGATAGTTTACCAGCCCAGCCCAACAAGTTTCGTTTAGGCCTTTGGAAGCACCATCATACCTATGATAGCACGAGCCCAGCCCAATAAGTTTAGTTTAGTCTAGACCTTTGTAATTGATGTAAATAAAAATAGGCATCAAATCTTTTATCCTAAATATTCCATTTCAGTCATTTTTTCCGCTTCAAAGAACATAAAACGACGTATACCCTGTTTCAATCTTGTTTTCGCCTTAAAAAATATAAAACGATGTCATTTTGGGGCGAGAATGTTAGGGTTAACGTAGAAATTTAGTAAGTTTGTTTGTCATGTTAGTTCCATTTTATTGCTTTTTATTACTTAGTCAAAAGTCAGATACTTGGTGTCCTGATTTTTGGTTTTATTGTGAGTTCCTAATTTTAGGAAGCATTTTCTGAATGTACTTGTCATTGCTTTGATTTCTGATGTTCTGTT
>JANQAP020000412.1:0-16874 GCA_026874005.2 Erythroxylum coriaceum
GTTATTAGATTCCTTTACTAAAGAAACGGCCTAACAATATCATAACTATATCTTGGTTGTCAAATTCTCATTCTCCATAGATTCTGTTACAGATCAAGCTTGGCTGGTTTACGGGACACTCTGGAGTTCTTCCTGTTAGCTGATGTGGGTTGCCTAGCTGGTGAGGACTGCTGAGGTGTATCACAGAGTGTATTGTTCCTAGTGGTCCCATCATCTGATGGGAGTGTCGTTGTAATTTCCACAAAGGTGCTCCTTACCCCCTATCAAGTCCGCCGATGTGCCCTAGTCGCCCACCGGCCTTGGTCAACTATTTTACCACTACCGGCGGCCTCATAAATCTGAATGCTACTCTAACTTGAGTTTTTCAAGTGTTTTGAGAAATACATGTATTATTGTTCTTTGATATGATAATAAACATGGTGGTTTTTACATGCTTTTTAATTTGGTACAGAAATGGAAGCTTTTGTATCTAATCAAATGATTAATACAATTGGATGAATTATTTGTGAGAATTTTTCATATTCTAATTTAATACTCACAAACGGTCAATAGTTAATGGATATGAATGTTGTGTACTTGTATTAACTGACAACTGTGCTTGATGGAAGCACATTTATATACGTTTTGTTTTGCTTGCAGACTTTTGGGTCCTTATCTTCTTTTTCCCTTCTAAAAAATACACTTAAAAATAATTACACGAATTTTACTATTGTGCTTATAATAAAATTTAAAGGGATTTTGAAAAATTTTAAATTATTATGATTTTTCAAGGTTTACAAAATTATATAAAAATAATTTAGTTGTCAAAATTTTTTATTACTAATACTTGTGCATTAAAGTCAAAATTCTAAACGTTAAAAATTTTAAAAACAAGAGAATATGAATTTTAAAAATAAAAATAAAAAATTAATATTTTACGATAAAGATGTAAAATATAAAGTCAAAACATTTTTTAAATTTATGATGAAATGTTCAAAATCCATCGTGGTTATTAGTAATATAATTGTTGTAAAATTAACATTTATAATATAAAAAAATATTTGTTTATAACTATATAATCATCTTAGAAAATTTAAATTAGAATATTGAGTATAAGAGATTATAAAAAGTATAAAAAAAAGAGATGAGAATTTTTATTAAACTTTATTAAAATAAGAATTTCAATAAGCATCAACACACATTGTTTAACATTTACATAATAATTATAAAATTTAATTAAAATTTTAACTTATAAATATGAATCTGGAAAGATTATTTTTTAAAAATGATTAAGAAAATAGGATTAAAATGTATCCATAGTTTTATTAAATTCGTAATTAAAATAAATTTGATTAAAAATTTAATACAACTTTATCTATTTTTATTTTAAAATAAATTATTATTTAATTATTTATACTATTGTTTAATTATTATATATTTTATTATATATTATAATTCTTAATGTCCCTTAAAATGGATTGTGTTATATTTTATTATATATTATAATTCTTAATGTCCCTTAAAATGGATTGTGTACTAATTAGAAATAAGGCTTAGGCTTTTTCAAATTTCGCGTACATAATGTTGATCTTCTTGTGTTATATTATAATTCTTAATACCTACGACGACTTTTAAGATAGAGGATGTGTTTGGAGGATAGCGGATTAGCTATTTTTTAGCTAATTTAAGTGTTTCAGTTATTTGATCTTTTTAAATAACTAAAATTTTTGTTTAGTAAGAAGATGAATAGTTAGCGAATTTATTACAAACGGTTGAAATTGGAAAAGCTACAAAATAACAATGCTTCGAGCGGCGTTTTTGTCATGTACAGCTGAAAAATCAATTATACCTTTTTTAATAAACAAAGCATAACTACAAACTTTGAGTGCACGATTGCTACTCTCGAATATTTTTTATTTTTTAACTTTTATAAAATTAATAATAACATAATTATAATTATAATTATAATTTATTTTTATTAAAATAATAATTAAATTTAAAATTTAATTTATTTTTATTAAATTAATAAATGCAAGGGTTTGCATTTGCAAATGGACACGCATACACCTATAACGCATACACCTATAATAATGTATTTTTTAATTTTAATTTTTTATAAAATTAATAATAACATAATTATAATTATAATTTATTTTAATTCTTGTTAAAGTAATAATTAAATTTTAATTTTAATTATATTTTTTGTTAAAGTAATAATTAAATTTAAAATTTAATATAATCTTTTATTAAAATAATATTAGTATAATTAAAATTAAAATTAAAAAGTAAAAAATAAAAAATAAAAAATAAAAAACCCTATACACACCCTATGACAAATTCACGCCCTTATAATTTTTTAAAAAACCATTAGAAGAATTAAAATTGAAATAAAAATAAAAAATAAAAAAACCTACATATGAATGACAAATTCATATTCTTATAATTTTTTTAAAAAATCATACTTTTATAAATTATTTTGCACATCAATAATTAATACTAAATATTTAATTTTATCAAATATTTCTAACCAATAGCTAATGAAACCGCCAGAGCTTCAACAACAAAGAGGAAATAGAATTCGAGAAAGAGAGACACGGGAAAGTTATTATGACTTCCCATTTTCCAACTCAGCCAACTAGTAGGTTAATGCAACCAATTGATTGCAGGCCATAAGTTATAAGCCCGAATGACTATTAGCCAAGTCCAATGACCGGGTTACCCTTTACTTGCTAAAGGAGCCATACAGCATACATGCCTGTTCCTCAAGAAGAAATCAAAGCAGAAAAGGCTCAAGTCACAAAGAAGAAGAGATCGGCAATCCGCAGCAAGAAGAAGTAAACAACAATGGAGTGCGTGTTCGGACTCGTCGGTAATGGATTTGCGATTGTAGCGGCCGACACATCGGCTGTTCACAGCATCCTCGTGCACAAATCTAACGAAGACAAGATCATGGTTCTCGACTCCCACAAGCTCATCGCCGCCAGCGGCGAGCCTGGCGACAGGTCTCAGTTTCGATCACCTGGCCCATTATTACCATCTCTCTTTTATTTTTCTCAACTTTTTTGTTTTGTTTTTTTTTGCTTTTTTTGTTTATGTAGAGTTCAGTTCACGGAATACATACAGAAGAACGTGGCTCTGTATCAGTTTCGAAACGGGATTCCATTGACCACAGCCGCCGCCGCCAACTTTACTAGAGGGGAACTCGCTACTGCCCTTAGAAAGGCAAGTGGGTTTCTCTTAATTTGTTATCTTTGTGCAGATTTAGGGTTGTGGGTTATTACATTGGGCCATTGGCTTGTTAATATTTGCTTCGGGTGTTTATCTACTTTTTCTTTTCGCTTTTTCTATAAGGTAGGAACTTGGGTTTATTAGGATGGGTTAAATAAATTGGGACTTAGTGCTTATATGTTGCCTGGAGTTTGCTGGTTCGTTTTCCTGCAGTTAATATTTAGAGCTTTGTGCATACTTAGAGCCTCTGGAAGACGGCAGAGTGATCGAACAAAAGCCAGCTAGTTGAAAGTCACAAGTATGATAAAGAATCATTTTGATGATTTTGAGCACTAGGGGTCACAGATTTCTCTTTTGAGTGGTAAATTGTAACTTCAGTTCAGTTTAAAGAAAGTAGCGTTGTTTGGTTCTGGCTCAAAAAGTCTAAACTTAACACTAGATAACCTTCTTGCATTAGAACTTCATTAGTACTTGATAAAAGTATTGATCACATATTTGAATGAGAACGAGGAGCAGTGTTTGAATAGCTAACTTTTAAGGAAGCGATATGACTACGATAACAAAAGCCAAGATCGTCTCTTAAACAATACAGATACATACTCTATGTAGAAGTGCATTGTTAACAATCAAAGCACATTGAACTTGGAGGCACCAATCATTTTGTGCTTCTGGTGTGCTTGTAAATTAATTTGTGGGTGATGTCCTTACGAGCAGCTAAGAGTAGCAGGTATGATTTAGAGAACTGATTCTTGGATTAAGTTCTTGTTGTGTTGGATTAATCTTTGTTGTGTTGGGATAACTGATACAGTTCAAATAGTTGTCACTGAAACATTTTTAAAATTATGAGCTATGACTGTGCTGTAAAATTATAGACATGTGTTGTTCAAAATGACTCACGTTGGATGCTGATCAAAGAAAATGGTTTGATCTTTTCTTCTGAATTTTATGCACTACTAGTTCTGTTTACGGTGGAGAATTCACATTTCTAAAATCAGTATTCTGACTCTAATAATTGCTGTGAATCAATTTGGCCTTTTGTAACAAAAAATCTTACACCACTAAGAAGTTACTGATTTTTGTTTCATACGTTGAACATTTTGTTCTCATGATATCTGAAGTGATTAGCTTGCCTTGACAACTGCATTGCAGTGGTCTCATGAATTATACTGGACTGGATGCTTTTCCATATGATTTATAACTAGTGCCAGACATTTTTCCATTTTGTATTGGCATTTTACTTTCTATATCTCCTGACTAAGTGTGGATTTTGGCATTTCAGAACCCATACTCTGTGAACATCCTTCTAGCTGGTTATGATAAGAACATTGGTCCGTCTCTCTATTACGTGGACTATATTGCTACACTTCACAAGGTTGATAAGGGAGCTTTTGGTTACGGATCATATTTTTCTCTCTCCATGATGGACCGACATTACCATAGTGGCATGTCACTCGAAGAAGCTATTGATTTGGTTGACAAATGCATAATGGAGATTCGATCCAGACTGGTTGTAGCACCACCAAACTTTGTGATCAAGATAGTTGATAAAGATGGAGCAAGGGAATACGCATGGCGTGAATCTGTCAAGGAGGTTGCTGCTGCCTGAGGATTGTTTTGTTACACTTCCTTTTTTCTTTCTGGATGTTTAATTTACAAAAGGCTTATGAAGGATGTTGTATCAGACCATGCAAGACTAATTTATCAGTTGGATACTGATTGAATTTGTTATGTTAAAACAAAAAACTATTCTTTAGCCTATTAATTTTAGTATAATCACCTGAAGCAAGTGTATCTCTCTCAATTTTGAGAGGAAAAGGAATAAATTTTAGTGCAAATACATCAAAGCTAATAATTGTTTTGCAGGTGTAACAGGGAACAATGTTATTAATCCCACAGTTCAGGAACCACTAAACATTAACTAAGCATGTGTTCCTGGCTTTAGTTCTAACTCAGGGTCCTCCCCATTTCCCACTATTTTCTTCCAGAACCAGTGGTTTTGCCACAAAAGATACGTCTCTTCTATTGGGACTTGTTTTGTTTCTGGGAGGAGGAAGAATATGAAACTACTCATAATCGCAATCAACCCTGCAAAGAGCAAGAAGATTCCATATCGAAGGTGGCAGAGAGAAACCAGGAAACACTGTGCTATTAGGGCTGTGAAAAGCATGTTCACACAGACCACTATACTCTGACCAGCCGACCTCGTCTCCAGGGGAAAGATCTCACTCGGAACTAACCATCCTAGAGGCCCCCAGGATCTTCCAAAGGCCAAGACAAACAAACATAAGATTATTACAAGAAAGATTCCAATTCCTTTGGGGAGAACTACGCCTTGTCCAAACTTCAACGCCAGAGTTATGGCCACAGCCACCTGAAAACCAAAACGGCGAAGTAAGTACATAATACATTGCTGTAACTTGATACAGAGTTCAGAGGATCATTGCGATTACCATGTAGCAGAACATCTCAGTACCAGCCTCCAGGAAGAAAGCTCTTCTTCCGAATTTGTCCACCAAGGACATCGAGATGAGAGCACCAACAACAAGAGCTCCACTTGTTATGACAGATGAATATAGAGCAGCCCCAGAGCCAAAACCTAAGCTCTGAAATATGACAGGTGCATAGAAGAGTATAGAGTTATTGCCAGTGAGCTGCTGGAATGCAGGGATTCCTAGAGCACCTATTATCAACTGGGGACGATTCTTTCTTTTAAGAAGATTCTTGAACGGATGCTGTATGGCCTGTGCTGCTTTGCTAGCATCAATAAGATCGGCGAATTCGGCATCAACCTTCGTTGTGCCCCGTATTTTTTCCAACACTTTTCTGCCTTCTTCTAGTCTGCCTTGTTCTACCAGGCTGTTAGGAGTCTCAGGTAGGAAAACTCCACCAATGAACATTAGACTAGCAGGAACTGTTGCTAAACCTAGAGATAACCTCCAACCCCATGGATGAATCTTTTCAGTTCCATAATTGATCAAGTTTGCAACCAAGATTCCTAAGACAGTGGTCAATTGAAACAACTGGTTAACTGCTCCTCGGATTTTTGCTGGAGCCATTTCTGAAAGATACAAAGGAACTGCCTGTGCAATTAAAGTGAGTGTGAAGTCAGGAAACAAAAACACAAATTCAAAAACTTCCTGTTCATAAGAATAGGGACTCACTTGATTGCCAAATCCAATGCCTACACCCAGCAAGAGTCGTCCTATAATCAGCATCGAAATGTTCACTGCAGATGCATTCAGGACTGCTCCTAAAAAGAAGCTTATTGACCCAACAATGATGCTGGCTTTACGACCTTTGTTTCTTGTCACATGTGAGGCTCCAAATGTTGAAACAAGGGCCGCAAAGTACAGAGAAGATGTGAAGAGGGTTAGTAGTTGATTATCATATTTACAGTAATCTGTCTCGTGGAGATGCTTTTGCTTCCTTCTGTACACTTTTGGAAAGAAGTCCTTTAAGAAATCGTCCATGGAAGTGACTCCACCTGAACCCAGTTTACATTTTCAGTTCCTATAACGCCAATCGCGGAGATACATCCAAGAAAATGAACAGGAAAGCTGTCACAGATCACTGAACTACAAAATGAAATTCCCAGAATATTCCTTCTCTATCCAACAATGCAAAACTAAGTATCAATTGTTCCTTTTGTTCTCTTTTGGCTCTAAGATATCCCAATACTCTGTACATCCTAATACTATCTCCGGATAAGATCTTAAAAGTTTCAAGTTAAGAAGATGTTCGGAGCAAAGATCAAAACTTTCCTGAAAACTGATGAAACAGCGAACAGAAGAGGAATTACAGGATGAAACGGCGAAAGAGGAAATACTAACCAGAAACACCAAGATCATACCCAAAAAGCGACCCTCCAAGAGCTGCAACTATGCAAGCAAAAATGAAATAACCAGTGATCTTGTACTCGTAAAGATGAGCCCTTTGAAGTGTTCCTCCATCCACAAAGCCTCCACCTGCCATTGCTAAAGATCTCTGTCTCCCTCTTAACACGAACAAGACCTAGATATATACTTCTTCGGTTAGTGTTGTTTGAGAACAATGGAGGTATGTCCCAAAGAAAAGTCACTGGTTTTCGCAGTGAACAAAGTCAACACAAAGAAATTAAGGAGTTCAGACCTTGGAGCCGAAATTGTATCCAAAAGAAGAAAGAGAGTGGATAAAGACAAAACTTTGACAGCAAATATGGATGAGGCCAAGCAACTAGGAACATTGTCAATCGTAAACTTTTCCAAATGTTTTCATTGGCAATTGGTGCTTTCGGACATTCACTATCAAATAATCACTATCCCAGGCCCTAGGACTATGTATGCCATAACGATCATTTTCTGACTTTATCTTCAAACAAATTAATTAATAAATTAGAATCTCTTAACCATTATGAAGACTTTTTTTAAAATAAAGTAAAAATAAATCCAAATATATAAGGCATTATGAAGACTTTTTTTAAAATAAAGTAAAAATAAATCCAAATATATAAGGTATTAATAAAATCATAATGTAATTGAAAATGGATGTTAAAAAAATCTCCAAAATATTAAAAAAAATCCTCAAAGGATGGAGAAAGATGAACGTAATTGTCTTAACACCTTTTATAACAATAAAATTATAGTCACCACTTCTTAAATAAGCATTAGAAAAATCTTAATTGCAAAAAATATTAATATTGGTGTTAACTTAACGGATACATCATATTAAATAGCAAGTGTTGTCATTTTGTTTTAAAAAAATATAATAATTTGTAAATTATACAATTTAAATAATAAATAATAATTAAATAATAAATTTATTTTAAAATATTAAGTTTATTATATATTTCTATTTCAGGCTAATTATTTTTTAAATTTTAAGTAAATTATTAATCTGTGACTAGATTCTTGAAAGGAACTTGCTTATGAGAGCAAATAGCACGTGTTGTACCTACCCTGATAGGTTCAACAGGCTAAGTTCGAAAATTGTTAGGATTTGGGTATTAAACACAGTTATATGAGACTTGACTTGAATTATTAAAAATCGGGATCAAGATTAAGTTATAAATAAAACTTTTTAAATGCCTAAAATAAGTTAATAAATTTATGTGTTTGAGGTTAATCCTTATGTTCATGTTAATTTTTTGTTTGAATAATTATTTATAAATGTTACTTATTTTTATTATAAATAGCTATTTCATACTTTTATTTCAAATTATCTAGTTTTAATGATATTTATGTGCAGAAAATATTTAATATTTGTTTTCTTAAATTTACTTATTTTTAAAAAATCATTTTTTAAAAATATTGAAAAAATTGTGAATTTTAATTTTTGAGAAAGAATTTTTCTTAAAAACTATCTTAACAAACATAACAGTGACTCACATATAACTTCTTTTTCTTTTTTAAAGGAGGAATTCGTAGTTACTATCCTTTGAATATGTACTGAGTAAATTTTCAGATTGACATAATAGTCTAAAAATTACGTTAATTGGGTACTCCGTACTAAGTAAGCCCTATACGACAAGCTCAATCGAGAGAGTGTAAGTAAGAAGATTCGAATACAAAACCTTTTGATCCCATGCCTCCCACTCTTCTAATTCAACCACCCCTAGGGGCAAGAAAGGTTACTTCTTCCTTTCTTCTCCTATAGCTCACCTATCTTCGTCCGTTACTAACCTTAAGATGACTTAATTAAATATTATCGATATAACTAACTAATTCAATTGATAAATTCGACACTAACTAATTAAAGTCAAATTAGTTAAGATAATTATAATAAATTATTATTTTGTATTAAAATAATTTATCTGAGTTTAAGAATTAATTTAGGTTATCATTGTAACATTTAATTATTTCGTGTGTGTTATTTATATTATGTTTATTATACTAATATTTTTTTAAAAAAGTTAAGAGAAGAATTTCCAAAAAAATTAAAATTTATATATAATTCTTTTTATAATTTTAAAGATTAAAGAAAAAATTAAAAGTAATTAAATCAAAAGACTATTATATTTTTTATATATTTTTAAAATTTATAATTATTATTTTTAGGAGTTTAATAAATAAATTATGGAATATAATAATATGTAAATTAGGTATTTAAATAACTAACTAAATTTAATTAATATTTATAGTCTCCATGTTGTTGAAAGACCTAATTCACCCCCAAAAGTTAGTTTGAGAAGGGAGGTTTGCACATTATTATAAATAACTAAATGCACTTATACTTATCCGATGTGAGATTCTTGACACACCCCCCAGTCCAAAGCAAGGCTGAACATCTATTGGACATATCGAGCAAAGGGACAGAACCGGGCACCGCCCCAAACTATCGAGACAAACAGGCTCTGATACCATGTTTAGGGTGAGTTAGGCGTTTCAACATGGTATCAGAGCATGTTTGATCTTGATTATTAATTTATCAGTTGTCCGTCTGGATGTCCAGTCCTAACGGCCTGGTCTGATTATCTCTGCATTTATTTCAAATGACAGCTGAATGTACTAGTCATTTTGATAATTAAGTCTTACCACTTATATTTTAATATTTTCATATTTAACCAATATAAAATACTCTAACATATGTATCTCTACTTCCTATGCCCTATTATTCAAAGTTCAAGTTGAGAAAGGGTTCTCCAAAGATGACTTCAATTTGAGACTTTTGAGTCGATCAGCACCAATTGGATTCTCTTGTGGAGCAAAATGATTTTTATATTGTTTCTAAAAACAATATTTAATGATTTCATGTAATTATACTATTGTTATTAGAAGAGAAAAGAAAATCTTTTTTTTTCTTGCAGAAAGCTAAAAAATGCATAGTTGTTCAAGTTGCATCATCATATCGAGATGTTCCCTTGCCATAGTCAACTATTGTCTTGTATTATTGTTCAGTTTTTAATTCTACAAGATCGAACCGACACGTTATGTGGCGGCTTAATGTGTTTTTTTCTTTAATTTTTAAACCTTTTTCAGCTTGAAAATTCTCTATAAACACCAATACAGGTCACTGGTCAACTTACCTTATCTTAGATTAATTTATCACTACTTTGTCCACTCAAAACGATGGATATATATAAAATAATTCCTAAGATAGCACGGAAGAACGGATCACCTGATTGATTAGTGTTTCTATTGTTTTTGTATTTATCCTGTTTCATAAGTATCCGTTCGTTCAATAAATAAGATTTATAAAAATTAAATGGACGAATATTTATAAAATAAGGTAGGCATACCAAAATAATGCCTATTAACATATTAATATTTTTTGTAATATTGAGTACAAATTCTAAACTTTAAAAATTAAACTGAAAAAGATAACTTTTATGTTTAAATATTTATGAATAGAATATTTAAAACATTTTTAATAATATCAAGCATCATTCTTATTTTGATACGTATAATTTCTAAAATTTTATTTTTGATTAACAAAGTATCGCATAAATTATTTGAATACGATGACCAACATATGATTTTTTAATTTATTTAAAAGTAATTTGAAAAATCGTCTAGCTGTTTTTTACTAGTTAATATGAAAAAAATAATTAATTTAATCCAGCTTATGCTTGAAATAAACAATTTGCACATACCCTCTTTTCAAAAACTTTAATTTGTAAATTCAAAAGTACTTTACATTTATTTTAAAGATTAGAATCGAAATTTTTAAAAGACATTTTTACGGAAGAATAACATGTTTTTTCTTTATTTAATTTTCTCAATAGCCTCTTTTATTTCGAAGAGTGTTTGGTATTTTTAATTTTTAATAAGGAATTAGATTTTTTAATATAAAATAAGTAATTATTTTATAATTTTTAAAAACTATCTTAAACGATATCATATATTTACAAGTAATGATGCCTCGGCTCCTTTGAACCTTTCTTTGTTTATAAATAAGCTGGATTCATATTAATACTAAAATCATGCTTCATAATAAACTAGTCATGGTCTGGAAGATATCAGATGACCAATTTTGAGCTTTCATAGGATGTGTAGTAAAGGTAATTAGGAAGTAATTGAGTTTAATTTATATGATTATCGAGTGCATATACGTTAATTTCACATAATTATAGTCTAATTTTGTGAAGAGAAGACAGGATAAAGTTGATAGATACAAGACTCAGGACAGTATCAAGCTAGTACAACAGGACAATAGAGAGCAAAGAAGAGGAAGTAAAGCTTGGGCCAACTTGATCTTTGTCTTGTCTATCCCGTTTGGTGTCTGATTCTCCATTTTATGAAGATTTGATCTTGGCTCGACAGTTTCGTCTGGAGTTGGCTGAATTGCTGCTACTCCGGTGCTTTCACTTTCATTTGAGTGCACTGAAACCTGAATCTCAGGAGTCACTGGAGGTTCCATTGGCTCATCTCTGGCATCTGGTGGAAGTTCTACTGGTTTTGCTCCTGATAGAGGGAAAGGAAATGCGGCTTTGAATTGGATACAATAATTATGGAAAAGGAAGGGAATATGAATCTTAAATTACCTGGACAAAGAGACAAAGGAGGTAAAGATATGAAACAATTTGACAAGGGCAATAAGAGTGGAGTGTTGAGAAGAGGAATGGAACTGGAAGATTGTAGGAGCATGCACAAGCAGTTGTACCCAACTCGAGCAATTTTGTTAAGCATTTCGCAGCATTTATAATCAATGAAAAGGGTTATGTTCTTCGGATGCAGACACATCCCTAGGTCTACACCTGGGAAAGGGCAGCTTATGATTTGACTTTTCACTTCACAGGCCGTGAAGGCCATGATCCAAGCAAAACTGATGAAGGAAGCTAATTTTCCTAGACCCATAATTGAGACTGAAGAAGAATGTTGTTTATCATCCGAGTCCAAACATAAGTTATATAAAATGCCTCATGTAGGAATGGTTTGCATGTCTGAACCTACTCAGATCATCCCTTATTGCCCTCTCAGTTTTTCCATTTCGTTTTTTTCATGATCTTTTGTTCAACGATCATAAACCATTGTTCAGAATTCATGTAGTTTAGGTTAAACTTTCGTACTTCCATGCATGTGCCGGTCAAATTAGCAGAGCATATCACAAGTTCTCTTCCAGTAAGCATGCTCATAACATGCGAGTGAGTTAGTAAATTCAGAACGGTCACGCAGATTGTGAGTCGTTAAGGAAATTGTTAAAAGTTAAAGATGCAAATTTTGCTAATTCAACTCTGAAACTTTGACTTTATGAGTAGAAAATGTAAAAAATGTGTATCTTGACATGAAATGGAAAGGAACGAAGCTTAATTTGCATATTGTGATCAAGCAACGGCTTCCTTTGATACACTGAGAATTGGGTTGAAATGCTAAGTAATACTCGTATATTATTCAATAACTCTGATTACACAATCACCTGATGGGGCTGTCAAGCAACTGAGCTAGCCCAAAAGCAATAGCCACAGACAGGAAAGAATACAATCTCAACAAATGTTTTGAATATTACAGGCATGCTCGAGCTCTAGTAGTATTTGACAAGTAAAGATCCCAAGGTCAAGAGTAGAAGATATGGTGAAAGTTTTGACGAGGGCGTGGTACTGCTAGCAGAGGGAGGTGTCAGAACAGGTCTAATCCCAGATGGTGAAGATGAAGTTGGTGCTCCGGCATTAGTTGTTGGTGATGGAGGAGTCAGGAAGGGTGTCGTCGACGGAGTCGGCTGAGGAACAGCAGAAGCTGTGGAAGCAAAAACATATCGTTTTAGCACTTGAATTGCATTGAATTGCAGTAGTATACATGGCTAGTAAAACCAGAGATTACCTTCAGGAGTAGGAGATAGAGGAGCTCCGGTGGAGGGAACTGGCCCAAGTGCGGCAGGACCTGATCATAAACAAGCAAAAGAAACAATATTTTAACTCATAGAATCTTAAAATGTTTTTAGCAGACTTGAGACAGTTTATTTGAAATGGTTTCGTGGATGATGCCAAAATCGGTACCTGGAGCAGGAATCGGAGCACTAGAGGCTGTAACAGAAGAAGAAGAAGATTTACAGTCAGTAAGCTGCCTTTTAAAACAAATAACAGACAAACAACGTTAAAACATTAAACCTTTGCATTGAACAGGCACTCCAGGCATGTTACAAGAACGAGGGAGAGATATGGCTAAGGTTCTGTTGATTGGAACACGAAAGGGAGCACTTGCAGTCACAATCAAGCACAAACAATCCATTCCATTATTTGTCATGTTCTTAAGTGCACCGCAACATTCACTGGTCGGCGACGTAGCATTGGAACTGCTATTCGTAAGATAATTCATACAAGGGGTGAAGCTAGAAAGCAGTGAAGGACTGCATATGGTACTGACTTGACCATACACAGGCAGTACCAGGACCAACAAAGCTATTACCAGACCCGAAACCATGCGCAATGAAGGCACAAAAAGCTCCATTTTGTTGATGTGGATCGAGGATTTTCTATAGCAGGAGTTGCTGGAGAATCAAAGAGAATAAAAATGGTGGATTAAGAAAAGAGTAGAGAAGGATGTTATCTAAACTTGTGGTGTGTTGGGTAGAGAGGATTGTCAGGAATTTATAGATGAAGCAGATGAGACGAGAGAAAGTGGTGGGAAAAAAACATAGGTCGTTATGGAGTTGGTCTTGAAGTTCAACTACCAAAACAACTCTGATGGAGTCTTTGAAATTGGCCACGTGTGTTATTCTTCATCCTTTAAACGAGTTAACTTTTTTATTTGGTCATAAGCCAAGTGTTTCAAGTAATGTTCTGTCTCAAATTCAGAAAGAATTAAATATTTTTCAAGCCAAAGATCTCTTTTTAAGCATACTCTTATGGAGTGTTTTAAGCAATTAAGTTATCCTGACAATTTCTGATTTAATTTACTTCAATTGTGAAGGATATGATAGATTAATAACGAAGACATGCTAAATCTTTAAAAATCATTTAAATTAAAATTTTAATTTAATTTTTAATTTTTAATTTGACAAATGATTCAAATGCATCACGTAATTTATAACTTATTATATGCACTTGACAAAATAACAATACATATTATACGGACAGAAAAATCTCTTGAATACATATAAATATTCTTTAAATTCATATCTTGTGGTGATTGAGTTTGGGTTATACAACATTTAATTGAATTTACAGACATGGAAAACCTAGGAGGAGGAGATCATACTAGAGAGAGCAATGGCCTAACAGAAACATCCATATAAGACAAGTCCTCTTTGTTAAAGATTCAACTGTTGTTTGATCCTAGCCTCCAAGCAAGTTCTAATGGTTAATGAGGCTATCGAATGCACCAGTCTTCTTGATATGTCCATCCATCTTAGTCTTTAAGAGCCGAGAGAAGATTGTTTATGACTTGTAGATGTTACTAATCCAAATAAGGTGAAGTTCATTTTATAAGTTAGGTTATGGTGTAATTTGAAAATATGGGTTCACTTGCATTCATAAGTGCTAAGAATCCTAATTATAGCTGTTCTTAGCTGCGGAAAGTCTTGACCTCGATAAACTAAGCCTTGATTGGAAGATTTTAGCGCATAGAAATTAAATTTAGACCTTGATCTTTCACTAAACCCTGTTACAACAGTAAAGTTTGCTGATGAGTAAAAAATTTTACATTTGATATGAACCCTCAAACACCATCTCCTAAAAGACTTCCTATGACCCTTAAAAGTTTCATAAAGATCACAGGTCTAGTCATGGTTCTGGTGATCATGTTCTATGAAAGAGCCATGGCTAGATCAGGCTGCACCAGTTTCATGCCTGAACTATGTCGTTGCAAGGTCCATAACTCCCAACTTGTTCATACTGTTCATAACTAGCTAGTGTTCTTCTGTCCAGTTCATGGCATCTTCTGCATCAGCTTCTGAATTATCTCTGTCTGTCCTCATTCAACTTTATCATGGAAGTTTGATCATCTGGGATATCTAAATGCTTGTTATGTTACTACCCAATTTGTTCCCTAAAATAATCGGTTTGTTGTACTAAGCCTCATTCATCTGAAAGTTTGCATAGTTTACTTAATGCGTGTATTGAGTAATTGATAAACGACAACTAAATATTGGATTTATCAAACTTCCTGTAGGGAAAAATTAACAAATTATATCCTTAGGTAAAATAATACATAGAAATTTAACGTAGTTTGCCCTTTAATTTGGGCTACATTTATGGACAAAACTTCAAATAAGTCTTCCACTAATAAAATCAATAGGTAGGGAGAGTGAAAAATGACATGACAAAATAGTGGTACTCACACACAAAGTATTTCTCAAATTTATTATCCCTAAAATAATATCCTTACTATTTTATCACTCACCTTTTTAAAAATACTCCGAAAATCACTTTTTTACAATCTTTGAAACACACAAATAGCTCTTTAACTCTCTTTTTAACTCACCATGTATGCATATATTATGCTTACAAAAGAAAAAGGGAGGGAGGGTCTATTTATAAACCTTCCATAGCAAGTTGTCGCTTAGCTTACTTAATGCAAGCTATTGACAGTTTGCATTTGCAAGCTATTTTTCATTTTTTTAATACAATCTTCTAGAGCATTAGCGGTACCCCATGTAAGTCGGTATCACCTTACAATTCTCCCCTTACAGACTACATGGGGTTTATTGTCATTCTTACAGATGATCAATAAAACTCAAACTTTTTCTTTGGTAGAACTTTTGTTATCATAACTGATCCATTCTCATTTGTATGGATCTTCTCAAACTACAATAGCTTCTTCTCTAACACCTTTTTGATCCAATGATATTTTACATCAATATGCTTTGATCTCGAATTTTAGGGGGAATTCTTCCCAAGGTGAATATCACTTTAATTAGATCGAGGATTTTCTATTGTAGGAGTTGTTGGAGACTCAAATAGAAAAAGTGGTGGATTAAGAAAAGAGTAGAGAAGGATGTTATCTAAACTCGTGCTGTGTTGGGTACAAAGGATTGTCAGAAACTTACAGATGAAGAAGTTGAGATAAGAGGAAGTGGGGGGAAAAGACATAAGTCGTTATGAAGTTGGTCCTGAAGTTCAACTACTAAAAAAACTTCTGTGAAGTCTTTGAAATTGGCCACATGTGTTATACTTCATCCTTTAAACCTAGTTGACTTCTTAATTTGGTAATATGCCAAGTGTCTAAAGTAATGTTGTGCCTCAAATTCAGAAAGAATTAAACTATTTTTCAAACCAAAGATATTTTTTTAGCATGCTCTTAAGGAGTGTTTTAAGCAATTAAGTTATCCTCTTAACAACTTTTTTTATAATGTACTTTAATATTAAAGAATATGATAGATGAAGAGTGAAGAGATGTTAAATCTTTAAACATTATTTAAATTAAATTTAAAATTTTAGTTTGACAAATGATTCAAATGTATCACGTAATTTATAACTTATTATATGCACTCTAACCGATATTAAAAAAATCTTGAATACGTATAAATATTTTTTAAATTCAAATCTTGTTTTCACTTTTGATGATTGAGTTTAAGTTATACAACATTTAATTGCATTTAATGACATGGAAAACCTAAGAGGAGAAGAACACTAGAAAGAGCAATGCCCTAACAGAAACATCCATATCAGACAAGTCCTCCTCGTTAAAGATTCAAATGTTTATTGATCCTAGTCCTCCAAGCAAGTTCTAAATGGTTATGATGTAACACCCCATTATCCTAGGGTACGCACCGGGACGCCCGTAGGTCATTCCGACACATATCCTAAGATAAGGGAG
>JANQAP020000412.1:32117-45630 GCA_026874005.2 Erythroxylum coriaceum
AAATCTCAACCAAACAAGTTTTTGTTTTCAGTTTTTATATTACAAATCTCAACCAAACAGGTTTTTGTTTTTTTAAGGAAAAAAACAGAAACCAAAAACAACAAACAGAAACCAAAAACAATAACAGAAAAACAGAAGTGGAACCAAACGGCCCCTTAACTTTTGAGTTGAATCAAAAATTTTGAAATTATATTTGAGTTTTAAGATTGTCTTTCAAATATTTGAAGATTTTGTTGGATTTTTTGAATAATTTTTTTTAATTTAAATTTAATTCTAATTCAAATTTAATTCCTGGAGAGCTGAATTATTTCAAGCCCAACAGAGAGTTATGGACATCGAAGCGTGTCAAACTCATTCTCCTAAACTTCTGGAAAGAAGTTGTTGTCACTTGTTCTCCCATTTGAGCCGTCAAAAACCGGAAGTTGGTCACCAACACAGCCGACATCTGAGCCCTCCTTCCTCATAAGCCTCACAGCAAGTTTCCAAGCTCCAGGTATGAATACTCTCAGCATGGAAGCTTTCCTCGTCGCAAGATTAGGAAGAGTAGCTCAACCAACAAAATACCATTCTCATTTGTCTCTTATGGCCTCAAACCCCTACAAAAGCCACACATTCCATCAACCTAAATCAAACAGGACCAGTTACAGGAACTTCTCAGAATCTACAGAACCAATCTGAAGGAACCCAATGGCAAAAGGAACGATGAAGATGGTTGTAGCTTTGGCCCTGGTAACCATCCTGTGGGCGGGAGCTGCAGCTCAATCGGACTGTACAAACGTGTTAATCAGCATGTCACCTTGCCTGAGTTACATTTCAGGGAACTCCTCCACACCTTCCTCACAGTGCTGCTCCCAGCTTGCTACTGTCGTTCGCTCATCACCCCAGTGCTTGTGCCAGGTTCTCAATGGCGGTGGCTCATCTCTTGGCATCAATATCAACCAGACACAGGCTCTAGCCTTGCCTGGCGCTTGCAATGTTCAAACTCCATCCACCACTCGCTGCAATGGTATTATGCCAATCTTCTCTCATTCTTCCTGCCAAAAAAGATCAACAGATCCAGGAATAATTTATAATGCGCACGCAATAATTTCATAGAAAGTTGTCGCTATATATGTCTTCAAAGCTCTCTTGCTGATACTATACTAACACTTTGACGGTGGACAGCTGCTTCTCCGGCTGGCTCTCCTCCTGCAGAATCACCTGAAGCTCCATCTTCACCAACAGAAAGTCCTCCTTCAGGTACGGCATTCTTCGAAACTTTCATCCATAAACGTCTGTGATATAGACTTCACAGTTTTTATACTATTTTCTGATTGAGATTACTAAACTTGAGATTAACACTGACGTAGGGTCTGGATCTAAAAGTGTACCATCACCAGAAACAGAAGGCACATCAAACGGAAACTCCATCAAGTTATCAATTCCTGTCCTCTTTTTCCTCCTTTTTGCAGCCTCATTTGGAATGTCTTGATCGGTTGTTCAGCAATTCTTAGTATTGCTTAGGGTGCTTGTAATTTTGTATTCTTCAATAATGTTATCAGGAATTGGTTTATTGTTTGTACTGGTCAGGATTCCTTGTTCATTTGATCAATTTTACTGTTCCGATGAGTGAAAATTTCTGACTTTTGGGATTTGGCAATGAATAAAGCAGATTCTATCATTGATAACAACATAGTTCCATGGAAGAATAAAATTAACAAAAAACAAAGAAAAAGAAAATCAAACAACATGAATTTTAATGAGGATCAGTGGAGAGAAGACTAAACATAATCATGTCTCTAGACTTCCCTTTCATGACCACGAACTTTCTCAGCAGACCCTCCCTTTGGAATCCAGCCTTCTCTAGCACCCTCTGTGACCCCAAATTTTTGACATCAACGAGAGCTTCAAGTCTCTCCATGTGAGGCCACTCCTGGAATATGGTTTTGGTCACCAACTTCACTGCCCTTGTGGCAATCCCTTTGCCCCAGTACTTAGCAGCCAAAACATAGCCAAGTTCACCTCTGCACGCATCGCAACCAGAGTTTTTGGTCACTGAAATTGCACCAATCGGCCTGTTTTTTAGACATATCGCCTTGAACCATGGGTGGTGTTGGACTGTGTTTTTGATATAGTTCATGCCCTCTTCTTTGCTTGTGTAAGGTTCCCCGGTGAGGAAATTAGCCACTTTCGGGTCTGTGGCCCAAACCATGAGGTCATCGATATCGGAGACATCCAACGGCCTCAAAGAGAGATCAGAGTCAGACACTTGGTGAAGATCACCATCTTCTTTTAGAACTGCTGTGAGAGGACTTTGGTCCATGAGTAACTCCTGGTCTTTTCTATAAGTTATTAGACAAAAAGAATTCTTGTTTATATAATAATATTTGATCTTTTTATGAGGAAATTGCCTTGCAACCTACGTAAAAGTGGACCAAGGAATCAATGGCTGTCAGGTCCTCAGCCATGCTTCGATTGGATTGGCCAGCAAGACGTCTAGATGTTTATAGCCGCCTTGTTTGACGCCTTCCAGAGCAAGACGTCTAGATGTTTATAGCCGCCTTGTTTGACGCCTTCCAGCAACTCTTCTATCCAATACTTCGAAGTTGGTCAGTTTTCGAGTCAAAATTCAGATTTAGACTAGGACCCTAAACTTGGAATCCGTAATCTTTAAAATTGAGTCCGACTCAAAGTATTAAATAGAGCTTTACGGGTCCACCCTTTGGTCTATTTCTTGTTGAATCGGTAGTTTCAGCAGCCTAACGTCATGCATTCTTGTCAGCTTCTTCGACCCAGATAAGAATTTTCCCGGAAGTGGTAGAGAAATATAGCTTTTATATATCTGTCGATAACCAACACCACAGGTTTGTTTTCTTCATCCAAGTTCACTGCAAACAATCTCAATCATCTTCATGGATCCATCAAGAATTTCCCTTCGTCCCTTCAAGCTCTCAGACGTGGATGACTTCCTAAAATGGGCAAGCGACGATAAAGTAACACGGTATCTAAGATGGGAAAGCATTACGTCGAGAGAAGAGGCACTGACCTACATTGAAAAGGTCGCCATACCTCATCCATGGCGTCGGTCCATATGTTTAGATGATCATTCAATCGGGTACGTATCAATCTTTCCTGAAGCAGGAGAGGACAGGTGCAGAGCCCATGTAGGATATGCTTTAGCTACTGATTACTGGGGACAAGGTATAGTTACTGCTGCGTTGAAGATGGCTGTTTCTCGTGTGTTTCAGGACTTGCCAGATTTGGTCAGGCTCGAGGCTCTAGTGGAGGTAGAGAATAAAGGGTCTCAAAGGGTTCTTGAGAAAGTTGGGTTCTCGAAGGAAGGATTGTTAAGGAAATATGGATACTGTAAAGGTGAAATAAGAGACATGTTCGTTTATAGCTTCTTGTCAACCGATAAGGTCTTGTAATCACACACCTTAGATGTCAATCCAATTGTAAACCGTGGCAAAGTAGCTATTGTTTTAAAGTTGATGCACTATGTAATTTATATTTGAATTAAACTTAAATTCGATCTTAATTCTGAGCCATCCATTTATTTTGAGTCTCGAATGACCTTTCAAATTCGAACTTATACCAAAATCAATTTGATATTTCTATTTTTGTTTTTGTTTTGATGTATCATTGTATTGAACCAGTAGCTGTTTGGAGACCAATGAATGCGTTAGAAGCCGATAAAATATGTATAGAAATTACACATCGTATATGTGGCGCTCGTGGCCTAATGGATAAGGCGTCTGACTTCTAATCAGACGATTGTGGGTTCGAGTCCCACCGAGCGTGTGCATCTTGTCTTTTATCCCAGTATATCCCTTTCTCTTTTCCTCTATTTACAATATATAGAAAAAGAAAATGAGAACTAACATAATTTATTGAGTAATTAAATATTCCATCCTCACAAATTAATGTTTTTATGTTTTGTAGACCAAACTACATAAACTCAAGATAAGAAAAAAAAAAAGAAATGTCATATTATTTTAATCAAATTTTAAATTATAGATAATTAAAGATAATAGAGTTAAAAGCTTTTATTTTGTTTAAAAGCTTTTAATTTAGTATTAAATTTTTAAAATTTTTTAATTTAATAACTAATTTTTAAAAATCACATAACTCAAGTTAAAATATTATTTTCGCTTATTTAATTACTAAACAAAATTCATATAAATTTTTAAAAATTAGTTATTGAATTAAAAGTTTATTAAAACTAGCACTAAATTAAAAAATATTAAAATCTTAGATATTATTTAATTTATCGTCTCAATAAAAATTCTCAAATGGGTCGTACTAAAATAAGTAATCATATTGGACCTTTGGATAGGCTTACTAGATTTACAAGAGAGCCATTTTGTGTTGGGTAAACTTTACCAAATCAAAGCCTACTTTGGATTTGGGCCTCTCCTTCCAACTATCAACAATCCATAGGGGCAAAATGGTCATCTGGTTATTGAAGGTCCCGTACGTTAGGAGGACACCGAGTGCCATAGGAAATTAAACAATACTTTAATGGCTTCCACGAACTTTATTCCAATTTCCATCTTACCCTCCCCAAGCCCACTTTTCTGCTTTACTTCCAACATTCGCCGGAGATCCCTCCCCCTCTTCTTCTCCCTCTCCAGACGTTCCCGGAGGAAGCCACGACGGTGGTCGGAAATAAGACCCATGTCTCTCAATTCTCCCACTCCCACCACATCGCACCGGCGGGACAAAAGTGACGAGTCGCTTTTTGATTCCTTTAATAGTGAGTGTCCTTTTTCTTTTTGCTTTCTATTTCGTTACTTCTTCGATTGAATACATAAAAAGATCACTTCTTGATATGGTTGAATGTTAATTACTCATTTGGTGGTTTTGGACTACTGTAATAGGTGCTGGTGGTGGTAGAGGGGAAATGGTAACTACTCATTTGGAAGAGGGGACTGCCTCTGGTAGGAAAAAAATTAGGAACCTTGCGAGTAGAATTAAATGCTTTGGTGTTGATTTGTCTCCGGATAATGTGGCCGTGGCTATGGTGTATTTTGTTCAAGGCGTTTTGGGACTATCCAGATTGGCTGTTAGCTTTTATCTCAAAGATGATTTGCATTTGGACCCTGCTGAGGTATTGTTTACTGTAGCTTACTGGTGACATGTGTTGTGATCTTGCACACGATTTGTATTGTTAATGCGTGCTATTTTGGTAACGTTTTGACAGTGCATGAAATACATGAGGTGACCATTTCTTTGTAGCTTTTTGAATGTCTAGCTAATTAGCTATTGTTCGTGTTTAATTTGTTTCGTTACATGGAGGACTAACAATTTGCATTTTTTCAGTAGACAGCTGTGATATCTGGTTTTTCTGCTTTGCCATGGCTTGTCAAACCTTTATATGGGTTCATTAGGTGGGTATTTTATTGCCTTTTCATCATTTTCATTTGATTTATGAGTTATTTGGTGATGATTTTTTGTTAACCTTTATTGTTTAAATTATTTTTTGGTGATTGCCAGCGATTCTATTCCACTTTTCGGTTATAGAAGAAGGTCATACTTAGTGCTCTCTGGGCTTCTTGGTGCACTGTCTTGGAGTTTGATGGCCAGTTTTGTTGACAGCAAGTATAATACTGCTTTCTGCATACTACTTGGTTCACTTTCCGTTGCCTTCTCAGACGTAGTGAGTATCTACAACTTTCTGACTTTTTATAAAGATTTAGATTGATGTCTTAATAGTTGAATTGGTGAACGAGTGTTATTAATTTCTGTATTGTTGAAATTACCCTTCTTGATCAAAGTTGTAATCGTATGTAGTTGTAAAGAACTCAAATGTGAGAATGTTATAGTATTTGAATGAAATAAGTTAAATGTGATAAATGAATTACTAATTAAGTTGTCTTCTTCTCTACTATTTTAAGACGCTATTTACTCAAACATCTGATCAATGAATTCATAGGTTGTGGATTCCATGGTGGTGGAGAGGGCTCGTGGTGAGTCACAAAGTATGTCAGGGTCCCTTCAGTCCCTTTGTTGGGGTTCCTCAGCATTTGGTGGAATTGTTAGCTCCTACTTCAGTGGCTCTCTGGTTGATGCTTATGGTGTAAGGTATTTAAGGTGGACCTCGTGGCTTCTGTTTTCTACTGCTAATGACACTTTATGAATCTTCCTGTGCTGCTTTTCAAATCTCAGGTTTGTTTTTGGTATCACTGCATTGCTACCATTAATTACATCTGCAGTTGCTGTTCTTGTGAAAGAGCAGCGAGTGTGCAATCCAGCAAGAGGACTAAATCTTTCCTTGACTGACCCTGGATTTCTTGAAAGTTCAAAACAACATAGTATCCAGTTGTGGTATGCTATTAAGCAGCCCAATGTTTTTCTTCCAACTCTGTTTATTTTCCTGTGGCAGGCAACACCACATTCAGATTCTGCCATGTTCTACTTCACGTATGTTTAAACAGACAACTTTTTCCAAGATATTCAACTAATTAAGATATTAACTTTTATTTTCTTTTTTAAAAAAATGGCATTTCTTGCTTCATTATTGTTTCAGCACAAACAAACTTGGTTTCACCCCTGAATTTCTTGGTCGTGTCAAGCTTGTTACCTCAGTTGCATCATTGCTTGGGGTTGGACTTTACAATGGTTTTCTGAAAAATGTTCCTTTGCGGAAGATTTTTGTTGCTACTACTGTAACTGGTACAATACTTGGGATGACTCAGGTTTGTCTTGCAATTTACCAATTTAATGACTTGCCAGGAATAAAGGTTTTATGGTTTTCATTTTTAATTTTTGGCTCAGGTTTTCCTTGTTACTGGATTAAACCGGCAATTTGGTATAAGCGATGAATGGTTCTCAATTGGAGATTCTTTGATTTTAACCGTTCTTGGTCAGGTAAGTGTAAAATTTATCAGATCTTTTGCTTAATAGTCTTCTTGTACACTGTTTTTTCATGTTAGCTTTGATATAGTTTATATCATGATATATGTTTAAATAAACCCACGTCGGAATGCTTATCTTTGAAATGAATTTAAAGCACTTGATAGCTACCCTTGAAGGATCTTTCATGGTTTTCTGGCAAATAACTTTAGGCTAGTTAGTTTCTTCCTTCCTTACAAGCACGATGCCTGCAGTAATCTCAGTTGATTTTTTATATCTACATGCACGATGTGCCGTCTTAAAAATGCTTCTTTGAGCCTGGCAACTTCTTGATTTGTGCAGGTTATTCTGGCTATGTAATTTTATGCATGAGCAGCAAAACTGATAACTTATTGTCTTTTTACAGGCTTCTTTCATGCCAGTTCTCGTGTTAGCAGCAAAATTATGTCCTGAAGGAATGGAGGCCACACTTTTTGCAACCCTCATGTCCGTATCGAATGGAGGGAGTGTCCTTGGAGGGTTAATTGGTGCCGGTCTGACTCAAGTTTTCGGAATCACTAAGGACAACTTTGATAACTTGACGACATTGATTATACTCTGCAATCTTAGCTCGTTATTACCTTTGCCACTGCTAGGCCTTCTACCTGATGATACCTCTGATACCTCTTCCAATGAGAATGCAGGTATTGAGATGAAGTCAAATTGAACTTGAGATGGTCTCCTCTTGCTTTCATTCATTGACATCTCTGGCGTTGGATCAGCCACCGACCTTTTAAAGCTTTCTGCTTTAGTGTAGGTTGCAAGGTATAATAATTACAGGAGAAAAATGGAAGTGTAGATTATAGAGAAGTTGATCACATGCAGTGGAATATATAGCAAAGGGGTTCTGGGTTTGGCAAGAAATGAGCACAGGCCTGTTTTTATTTGGGGTTCATAGAGAGGGGTGTGTGCAGGACTTGGTCAGGTTGTAACCAGCAGTAACCAGATGTTGAAGATATGGATGGGTTTCATATCTAGGAAGTAACCCGATTTTGTTGATATGAATGTGATATAAACACTTCTTGTGCTCCCAAAAGGACAATAATTCGAATAGGAATGACAAATTAGCTCAGGTTTGACTTGATTCGGTTTGAAGTCAATGGATTTTATATCTTGGAAGTAACTCGATTGTGTTAAATAAACACTTCCCCTGCTTCCAAAAGGACAGTAATGCAAGTAAAAGTGACAAATTAGTTCAATTTTGCCTATGGGCAACTAAAAGTGACAAATTAGTTCAATTTTGCCTATGGGCTTAGATTTATATGTTTTTGATGGGTGGGATCATGATTTAAATTAAGGCTTAGGCCCGAATTAGTCTAAGGTTCATTCTTCTAAATAAAACATCAATGTTTTGTTTAGAAGAGTTGGGCTTCAGTCAATCTAAATTTAGATTTAACTAAAAAAAGTATTTTACATTTTTAATTTTAAGAAAATTATTTTAAAATTTTGGTGAGATTGTCCGTTGTCATCCTTAGTGATTACAAATTTTATATTTTAACTCAATTTGAGTTTGATAAATAATTATTATAATTAATGAAATTTTCATTATGACAAACAACTTATCATCATTTTTGTGAAAGTGCATATCTTTTTCTTTTCATTAATTTTTAAGAGGAGAAAAATAATTTATTAATTTTAAAGATTCAATATCTACTTTTTTTTTCATACCGCATTAGATTATATATGTTAAGATTTTTAGATAAATTTTTTACTTCTAATTGATTCGAAAATTATGGTAAAACATTAATCGAGTAAAATCACACGTAACTTAGTTCAAACACCACTTGATTCTTTACCCTTAGATTAACATAATAATAATAATATTAAGTGAAAGTCTTATTAAAATAAAAGTCTAAAAAAATTTAATAATAAACAGCCTTATCTTTAAAATAAATAGAGGTTAAAATCGCTAGAAAACAAGAAAGAAAAAAAAAGACATTGACCCAAAATTTGGGGGATGATTGGGCCCACGTAATGGGGGAAGTCTGTCTGACTAAGATTGTCCATAAGGAGTAAATCCACATGGTAGGGTAGGGTAGAGTCCAAGTACTTATCCAATTGCATTTGTCACATTTGAAAATTAAGTATTTTCTTTTATATAAAAACTGCTTTTAGTAAATGACAAATCCGAATAAGCCTTGTGTATATTTCTATTTTTGTCTCTGTCTTAAGCTTAATTGGGATAGCCAATTATTTCCCTATTTTTTTAATTGATTTTCTAATACAATTTTCTTTTTTTTTACAAAATTATTTATATCTCTTTTTAATTTTTAATTTGTTATTTATGTTTTAAATTTTAATTCTTTATTTTACTTTTGAATTATTATTTTTAAAATTTATCTTATTTTATTTTTCTTCTCTTTGTGTGGGTCATTTGGAAACAATCTCTCTACTAGTTAGAAGTAGACCTCTCCAAATTTCACGTGGTAGTGAGATTCCAACTAGATGTTGTTGTTGTTGTTATATAATATTTAATCAAGTGTTAGCGAGATTCCAACTTTGTGTTATTGTTGTATAATAGTTAATCAGCTTTTAACTTTATTTTTTGACCTTTTTCGAGATATTTTTTAGGACTCATACAATCCAAAGTAAGGTAATAAAATAATAGTTGGCATTAAGATGTTTAGAAAGTAATATTATTCAAAATTAAAAACAATAAACATTATTGTAAATATATGGATATGGCTTTATTGTAGAGATAAAAAATAATTTTCAATTTGAGTTTATTTTTTCCATCTTTCTATAATGAATTATACATACGTAATAAATTTATTCTTCGCAACTAATATTCTAGAGAGAATAATTAGCAAATTATTATTTCAATAGTTCTTATGATTATTGTATTTAATAATGTCTAAATTACTCTTACAAATTATAAATTATTGTTTAATTCATAAAAATCATTAACATAATGACTTGCAAGGGTCACCACTCACCATTCGGAGCGGCAAGCTCATGGCTTTTTCTATATCATTGCACAAATGCCCCTAAGTAGACCCTAACAATCTACCTCTATAAGAATAGATGTGTAGTTATAGTTTAGATGCTTACAGTTTTGGATTTTAGCCAACAACCAAAAGAGTTTTCACATGAGACTGAAAGGAAGGGAGTTGGTGTATAGTATCTTGTGCTTCCCAAATGATTGAGGCTAATGAGATACCAAACTTGGTTATATGTTGAATAATTATTAATATTATAAATACCCTTTTCGCTTAAACTCCTATACTATATATAAACCCAACTTAGTTAACCAAGTATTCAAGTTAAATATGTATAGAAGTTCTATAATTTAACTTAGTAGTTGTGTATGGTATTGCTTGGTTTATTAATTATAACTTGAAATGATTGCCATAATGAGGCACAAAACCACATGGATTAGAGAACAAATGATGATTGATGATTAGGGTTTGTAGATATAATCAAGTAATAAGTGAAGGCACTTATTGGAGATTTACAAACAAAAAATGCATAACTTTTGAGATCTAATTAATGGGACATAATGATTGGTTTAAGATGTTCATATGTGAGATTATTAGATAGAATAGAGAATGAATCTTAAGTTGAGATATGCTTTCCTATAATTAACTAAGATTTTAAAATGTTATAAGAAGTGTCAAATGATTGATAAGGATTAGGTTTGGGAGAGGAGAAAAAGAAAGAAGAAATCTTTGGATGAAAGTTAAGTCATGCATGTGGGAAGCCATGTGAAGGGCATTAAATTTTTGTAACAAACTCAACCTCCACACTACCAAGTCTTTTAGCACATAGACTTGTGAATATGATAATAGGAGGAAGAAAACAAAAATCCCCCATGTGAGCAATCATGTTTTGGCCCTTGAAATTGTGGAGACTTGGCTAAATCTCACGTTGGCTTGGAATGATTTTCCAAAAGGAAGATTAAAATTCAACTTGTTACTACCTAATGTTCATATACAATGCATGAATTGCGAAGCGTAAAGAGAAATTGTAACACTACCAAGTATGCAAGAATAATTTAAATAATATTAATTATGACAGTTCTTTCAAAGTAATGTTTTTGGGATAGTAAATTAAATAGTGCTTATTTTTTAAAGATTTTTAATTTAATGGTTTTTTTAAAGATTTTTAATTTAATATCAAATTTTTAAAATTTTTAATTTAATGAATAATCATTTAAAACTTGTATAAATCATATCAAAAGTTGTTTTTACTGATATGATATATTCACTAATTATTACGTGGATATTTATCTATTAATACATCAACAAAATAATATTTTGACCTAATTTGTACAAATTTTAAAAGATTAATGTTAAATTAAAAAATTTCAAAAATATAACATAAAATTAAAAATCTTTGAAAAAGTTAATTGTTTTAAATATGTCATCCCTCAAAATTTTCGTCCTCTCTCTTTGATGAAGATAAATTAATTCTCTTGTAATAGACATTTCAAATAAAATGGATGGAGGACCAGTAGGGGTAGCCCAGTAGTTTTCAACTCTTCATTTAAGTCTCTCTTTTATAAAAAGTCTTGAGTTTGAGTCACTAAAAGAGAGGATAGGGAGAAATTTCCCTATTGATGATCCTCTAACCCCTGAAATGTTTTTTGGTCAGATCAATTCCAGATGTCTCGTTTCTAACAGTAGTGTGAGAGTTTGGAACTACTGAAAACCTAGGGCTGATGGGAACCTAATGCTGACTGGAGAGCCGTGGTCAATCAGCAACCGACCAATCAACATATGAAGATTCTTTGTGTGCAAAAGTGTACAAGTTACGTAAGAAGTTGAAAGACTTTGAGGTTCTAAACTTGCCTCTTTTAGGACTCTGAGAGTGGAATCTTAGGAACTTATGATTAGTCCGATGAAGCTAGAATATCTAATGTATATAAAAAAAAAAAAAAATGGATGGAGGTATTTTAAAGCAGATTGAATTTCCATGATATTGGTATGGGAGTGTGACGCCTCAAGATCGGCGATGCTGATAAGAAGAAGCATTGTGGCCACTAGAGGAATCGCCGGACATCTACCGAGCAAGTCCTAAGCATGCCGTGGATACACCACAATCACCAAACTTTGGGTTGGCCTCTGCTTGCAATTGCATTTTTAGTCAATGCATGAGATGAGTCGCTTCAAGCCTAGCAACCCCACATGCTAGGCCGTGGCTTGTCTGTGTGTGGACCAACATTTAAGAAACTTAGTCAATTCCTATGAGCTTATGACCGCGGTTTTCCAATTTCACATGGAACAGACAATGTTCCTACATGTCCCAAATGCCTGTAACCTGAGGTGGGGTGATGTTATGATCCCACTCGTTCAGAGTTTGGCTTTTTGTCGAAGGTGAATTTACCTTTTCGATGCCAACACTCCCAAGTTAGTTGTTCCGAGATTGTAATGCCCTTCGCAAACGATGGTGAGTATTAAAGTTTTGTGCTACAGTAAGCGTGTTAAAAGGGCATTGGAATTCACTCCGACGTTGAAGTAGCTAATTGATTAAGAGTGAAGCTATACGTTAAAAATTATAAATGTAGGGGTAAAATTGTTAAATTCTTTGTGATTTGATATATTATTAATGTATTTTTTAACTTTTTAAAATTATCAAATAGTCCTTCTTATAATTTTGATTTTATAATATAACCTCCTATTATCAATTTTCGTTAAAATCTTAATAGTTAACCGTCTCCCGATAATCTGAATCGACGAACAACCGAACTAATTCAAAATGATAGCATGTAGTGTAACATATAATAGCACGCGTTGAAAACAATGTCATCTTAGAGTCTTTAGATAGACTTTTTACCATAAATTCATAGCATGCAACAACATCAACCCAAAAATACCAATTATATCAGGCATTTCTTAAGCTTGTTCATTCTCTTCACTGAGATTAACCAACTTAAGAACAACAGGCTGTTTTGGTTCAATTCTTTTCCACCACAAACACAAGTTGTCCTGATGCTAACTTAGGTATAATTACGTCGTTATTAACTGTAGGAAATCTAAGATAGATTTCCTTCGTACTTGTTCCCTATTTAGCCTTTGATCATAACGTGATGTGTAACTCTTTAGTTGAACCTTCCTAATCCCCACGTATGCTTCCTGGCATCTTCTTCATTTCATTGACCGATTCTGCGTCAAGATTAGGTTTATTACTTTGACTCCATGGAGTGGGGCAGTTATTGAACGTTGTTTAGTAATCAAGTCGATAAGCAAATCTTCATGCCCAAGACTTCTTATCGTGAAATCTCTACACATCTTAAAATGGCAATCAGTGGCTTAATTGTTAGATGTGTTTACCTTTCCAACGTGTAATTTCATAGGTTTAGATAATTATTATGCGTTAATTATATTTAATTTATTTGTGATTTGATAACTTCATTTCAATTAGTATTTTTTAAAATTATCATTTATTTTCTTATAGTTTTATCATGTTATCACATAATTCATTCTGTTATTTTGTTGGTTCTTTTATTTATAACCCCAGAATAAAATTATATTAAATTTTATAATTTTAATATTATATTATTTTGAGTGAAAATAAGAAAAATTGACGAAATATGACAATCAAAATCGTGTAATAGTTATATCAATATTGGTTCAGCCGGATTCTGATGAGGCTGTACGCTACCGTTTGGATCCATGTAGACACTTGCTGAACACGAGAA
>JANQAP020000412.1:56992-67555 GCA_026874005.2 Erythroxylum coriaceum
CTTCTTAAAAATTGCTCTTGCTTCTTCCAAACTCCCACATTTGGCATACATATCAATTAGAGCATTATCTACAGGCAAAGCTCCTTCAAATCCATTCTTCTTACCATACGTATGAATATACCTGGCCTGATCCCGTAGACCCAGATGAGCGCATGCTGAGATCACACTTAGCATGGTAACTTGATCAGGTTTGAATCCCCGGACTTGCATTTCATTAAATAATTTAAGAGCTTCCTGGGGCTGATCACTCTCAGCATAGCCTGAAATCATCGCGCTCCAACAAAACAAATTCTTTTCATCAATTTGATTAAAAATCCAACGGGTATCTTCAACCTGTCCAACCTTTGAGTATCCAGTAATCATGGCAGTTGAGACAAATAAGTTTCTTGATGGCATCTCCATGAACAATTTTTTAGCAATGTCCATGCAACCACAACTTATGTACATAGTGACAAGTGCACTCTGTAAATGAGAGTCAAGTTTGACATTTTGTTCAGCAATAGAATCATGAACAGCTTTTCCATAGTCTAGTTCGAGCACACGCAGATATGACAGTGGAGAGAACCATCTCATCTGGCTGCAAATCATCGGTTATCATCTCCTCATAAAGCTGCAGGGTTTCATCTAAAAGGCCACCCTTGAAGTACCTCTAAACAAATATCCAACCAAACACTTGAATCAAAACCACCACTTTAAAAGCGAAAACAGACTCAAATCTTCATTGGACACCAGAATGAAATGATCTTATGCAATGCCTTCGAAATCACAATCAGTCCATTGAAGAATGAACATTAAAGAAAGAAGCTTCATGGATCAAAATTTGCCTATACATACCCATTCATCATAATACTCCAGGTGACAATATCTCTGTGAGACATTTTATCAAAAACCAACCTTGCATCCGAGATCCTCCCACACGCTACATACATTCCCACCAAACCAGTCAGCACAAAAGGGTAGTCATCATACCCCAACTTGTCAGCAACTCCATGAATTTCTATACCCTCATTCAACTCACAAATCCTTGCAACCGCCTTTAGTAGCGAAGGGAAGGTAAACCTGTCCAAACCACCCAATCCCCTCCTTTGCCTTATCTTCTCATACACCAAAAGGGTGGTTTTCGGCTCCGCGTTGCGAGATAGCGATCGCAAGAGCATGTTTGAAAGAGAAGGATCGGGGACTTGGGGTAGATGGGCGAAGACTGCTAGAGCATATTCAAGGCTAGGAAGCGAAAATGAGGAAGAGAATGAAGAAGAGATAATTAGTTTGAGGAGAAGTAAATGAGGGAAATTAGAACGAAGGATTTGAACGTGGATTTGTTTCAGGTGAAACAGAGAGGCTGTGGAGGAGGAAGGGAGAGATCTGAGGAGAGGAGAGTAGTACACTTAGTAGTGTTCGTGGAGTTGATAGGTAGGGACAATATGGGCGAGCTTTGAGTAGCCATTTTCGCGGGGTTTTACCGAGGTTTCGGGTATTTTGACTTTTGAGGGTGGAGGCAAAAAGTAGCAAACTTTGGGTTCACATGGGCGCACAATTGGGCCTGAATTGGAACCTAGGCCTGTAACTGCTGAGATCTTTCGGTGGTGTCCAGTTCTCAGATATCTTGTGCCAGGCTAACCAGGGATCAAAGATTACGTTTTCAAGGATTGGAGATCAAATTAAGCATTCCTGGATAAAATGGGGGAAGTTCTATTCGTGCTTGAACAAAATCTCACTTCCCAAAAGGTACCTTCTAGCATTCTCCTTTGGCTTTTAGACTTTGGTAGAGCATCGGGGTCTTCTTTTTTTGTCGTTAAAATAGTAATGAACACTAGAGTTTCTGAGTTGGCAATGATTTAGGGTTCCAAAATTTCTTCTTTTTCGAGTTTCTGATGGGATCAGCACCATGTTCTAGGTGGCAATTATTAGATTTTCTGAGTTGCTTTTTCAAAAGACGGTTTTAACAGGAAAAATCTTTAAGGTTTGAGGAAGTTGCCTAAGAGAAATATTGCTGAAAGCTAGAGCTGCCATTTTTAGTGCTTTCAAATAGATGTTGCAAACTGCTTTGTTTATAGCCTGAAGGGGACTCTTATCTTAGCCTGAAAGGCTCACTGGTTAATTCCTAGGAGAAATTGACTCCTCAAGAAGCAAATATACTTCTGAACTGCAAGTCTAAGGCTGTTAGAGAATTTACGGTTGGTTCTCTTGTTGGTGGTGCTATTGCATGGGCAGGTATGTTTCTTCATTCCTGTCTATGATTAGGTAATGCTCGGAATGAGTTATCAGAGTATCTCAAATACAAAACTTGATAATAGCAGGAACTTTATATTTGATTTCTGAATCAAAAACGAGGAACCAGTGGGTTCTGGCTAATGGCTATTGGTTGGTTGGGCCTCTATATAGAATTTAAATTGAATGAATTCTGAATGTTTGCCCCCACATTATGAGGTTGCTTTGGTCATTCTATTCCTTTAATGTGGTAATGGCAAGAGTTTGTCCATCTTTGCTTAGATTCTTGTTTGAGGTCAGCTTATGCACCTTAAAATATGAGAAAATAAGTATTGAGTCTTAACATATACCCGGAATATTGCTATGTTTCAGGTATCTTATAACCTCCAAGTCTAGTTTCATAATATATATATATATATATATACACACGGTATGAATTTCAGTCTTGGGTTGATTTCTTGGTTGAGGCAATGGCTGTGCTTTTTCCCCAGTAGAGGGAAGTTGAAAGCATTGTTTTATTTCACTCCAAATGGTTACTATTCTAAGAATCTGAAATGTTAAAAGTTACTGCTTTTTTTCCTGCAGTAGTTCAATGTAAGTCAACTCCGTAATTGTCAAATATGTGTTGTTGTTATCACATTTGTTGATTTTGATCTTAGACAAACCAACATATGATCTACGTGATTTTTATACATGCATGTAAATTTGTAGACTTGTTAAAGTCGCATATAGTCTTCAGTTCTTGATGACATTTGTATTTCAAAATCTGCGAGTTTCTGCCTTCAAATGTTGCCCTTGGATGCATAACATTGATATCATCATAACCTGGAGAATAATACTTCTACTTTGCTGACGGTTATTCGTAACTGTAGTGGCTAGATATTTATTATGCTTGGTATGGAAAGCATTTGTGTTAAAATTCTTTCAAGAAATGATAATATATAGGAGTGTAATTGTGTATGTTAACGTTGCTGTTGCGGCCGCTTATAGGTGTATGGTAACGTGGTTCTGGGGACGGGAAACCACCCCTTCAGTGGTTGTTCTGTCGCTCCATCTGTAATATTTGTCTTCCTTTGATTCAACTTGTTTTCAGTTGGTAATTGCAAATCCATCAATGTAGCAGACATGTGTGTCTTTTATCAAATATTTGTGAACAATTATTTGAATGTTTCTGATCAATTCTGGCCTTTTGGCAGCCACATCAAAGCTAAGCAAGTTTGCTCGGGTCAACTTTGCAGGAGGTTATATAAACTTTCTTTTTCTCTGGTCCTCACATACCTCAGCTTGGATTGATTTTAATGCAAAATACTAGTAATTTATGGAATGCTCTCTTTTGTGTTGCTGCATGATTTACCCTCTTTTCTTTATTGGACTTTTGGCCTTTTAGGAGCTGCCGCTTTTCTTGGGTTTTGGAAATTTGGTAGTTCCCTGGATTCATGCGTTGATCATATTCTTGCTCTGGATGGAACTCGGCTGCAGAGGGAATTAGCCAACATGTAGGACTTTATGCATATTTGCTTCTTTTCAATAGTTCCATGTGATAAAACTGATTTTTTCTTGAAATGTATATGTTGACGAGCTGGTTTTCCAAACATCTGAACCACGTAGGTACCCTTTTTTTATTTTTTGGTCTAGGAGGGACACAATGACCAATTTTTGACTTAACACTAGGCAGTGCTCGTCCAGTACTGCCTTAATGCCTGAACCCATTCCCACCCCAATTGAGGATTTTAATCTAAGATCTCGCTGAGAGATGCTAAACACTAGACTATTCCCTCAGCCTCTTTAGGCACTATTTTTTCTAATAGAGTTTGTAGCCTTTTAGAAATTTGAAGCTACTAAGGAAGATATGAAATTGTTATTTGATGGCATGAAACTCCTCAAATCTGGGTTTGAGACAATAAAATGAGTCGTGTTATTAAATGGCTTAACTAGACTCAGTTGAACTTAGTGTATACTGCTTTGTGGCCAGTGTGGCATCCTCTAGGCAAAAGTTTATCATTCACATTTGGACCCGATGTTTCAGGTTTACCTTGTCTTCTCTCCAATAGGTCTTAGGGTTTTGATCATTTTAACAGATTCTTATGACTCTTTTTTTTTTTTGAAAAAAAAAATCCTTATGACTGTTTACTGTACTAACGACTGTAAAAAGAACCCAATTTCAGTGTAATTATCATTTAGAGTGGTTATGTTTCTGGTTGCTGTCAAGATATGAGGAATATGTGGAGCTTTTACTTACCCATCACCCCTCTTATTTGAACAAAAAGAAAAACATCTTCTCTTTTTTGTCTTGTTAGCCATCTGAAATCCTCTCATTTGTTATACTACTGTTATTTTTGTTCTAAGTGCAAGGAACTCCAGCTTATTGATGTAGTCTTTTTCTGACAGAATATCAAGGCAGTATAGAGATAACCCTTCAATAATGCAATATATGCATAGACACTTCTACTCAGAAAAGGTTTTTGATGACTCAAACTCTGATAAACCAATATTGAGGTGGCGGTACCGAAATTTCTTTGGTGATAATGTTGATCATGGCCAAACTAGAAATGAAAGCAATTCTGCAAGCAGCTCAGACTCACCCAGAGATTCACATGTCAAAAGGGCTGGACAAATTCCTGTAAGTAATATGAAAAATTTCTCTTGCCATTGTACAAATACAAATAATAACTTATCTTGGAAATTAGCTTGAGAGAATGAAGAAAAATATATGTTTACGAGACAGACATTGGATTATTTGGTTGGTATCTGGTTTCATGTTAAAGTTGCATGGGGTTTATTTTGATGCCTTTATATGCTTAAATATCCTACATGCTCACTTTTTTTTTCACATGTATAGGCGGTTTACTTGTTGAATGTGGAAATTGATATAGTGAAACAGACAAGTTTTACACCCTTGATGAGACTTATTTTTCTGATTATTTTGTCAGCTGATTGGATGAAAAAACTCCATGAAACTGGTTTTATGGAATGTGTTATAAACCCCTACAACACTCTTCACGTGGATAAATAGAAAGAAAGTAATTTTACAAAGGATGGACAAGAATTCAAAGGCAATATTGGCTCTGATTGTGTACTGAACAGGACTCTGTCTTTATTGTCTCGTAAAGCATCTAGATGCTCCCCTGACTGCTTGTAGGTTCAAGAAATTCCAAATTCAAGAAATTCTAATTGGAAAATTAATTGAAATTATATTATAACTACCTACTCAAATATAGCTCATAAATTCATAGGAACACTAACTCTAAACTAATAGCTAAAGAAAACTTGGATATTTCTCCTAGCACAAGTTCAAAAAAGTATTGCATTTGATGGTTTCACATCATGCAGGCTAGATTCTAAATTCATCTTATTATTTCCTACTGCCTCTACTATTATTGAAGGAATTCTGCTCACCTGTGGCCCTTTCATGCTTGCTGGAAGTGGAGTTCTATAGAGCAATCTGGTATCCCTTGCATATAATTATAATGTAGAGAGTTGTAATAACTTATGTTGTTCAAGTTGCTTGTCATGAATGTGAATTGTCCATAGTAATGAGCTAATGTTGGAGGAACATTATGCAATTAGAGATCTATAAGAGAAGCTACTATCAACTGCAAGAAGCTGTTAAGCGACAGTTCCATGAAAGATTACAGAATATGATTGAGTGATATATTTGTTAAGAGTTTGCTTAATGGGGACTTCCTCTCACCCATATGAAATAAAATGGATAACAGGTGGAAAACTACAAGCTCCACAATTGTGCTTTACATCTAAATATTACTTGATAATTAAAGAGCTTGAGCTTTAACTCGTTTCAGGAACAACACACCTAAATGGGCATCTTGAGAACAATCCAGATCCCAGTTGCTTACCTGTCTGTTTTGTCTGTGTTTCATGACTATTCATTACTTAATCCGTCTGAAAATGGGAGCTAGGTGGTGAGCTTTGGGATGTTGTAAAAGGGAGAAGACGCATGTCTTACCATACTTCACTAAACTTAAAATGCCAAATTTAGTACCAACAATCGGATTTGATTGCTCAAATTTGTATTTGAAATTTGTTGATTATATTTGACATGAATGTAATTATCTAATTCATGCTAATGTGTTAGATGAACTCGGCTGCTGATGCGATGGAAGACCCTTTAGATAGCATTTTTCGTTATATGACACCATTGGAGGAGATCCATCATTCTAGTACCTCAAGCTCATCATCCAGAGCATCAACTAGTAACCGCAGAAGATCTCAGCGTAGACGTCGAACACACCATCATGAAGATTCTTAGACCAGGAACAATGTCCAAGCTCATTATCTTTAAAAGCTGATGATTCTCTGAGGGGGGAAAAAGGAAGAGAAATACTCCGGATGTCATGGTAGGCCAAAATCTATGTTATTAACTGTTATCGTTGTGCCAGTGAATGTTGAACTTTGCGGTACATTATCTGGGCATTATTCCTGTATCTTACTCGATGAATGCCTCCAAACTAAGCAGGAAAAGTTGAATTTGTGGTAAGTTACTGTTCAACTTCGGTCACTGCAACATAAAACAGCTCGTCAGGGATATTATGCTCCCTGATAGACATTAGTTGTTGAACTGATGCAAATGGCATTTTCGTTGCCTGACATTATCATGCATTGTTCTAAGAAAAGAGAACCATTGAGGTGGTCTGGTCGCACTTAACAATTTGACAGATGTAAACAAACTCTTCCCTGTTTATTATACGAGATGAAGATGCACCATTTTTTCTCAGATCGATGGAAAAAGTTCACGGATGATTAATTTAAGCGTTGTGTCACTTTCCCACAACTTCCGGAAAACGGATCTTTCAGACAAGAAACACAATAAGAACGTTAAAAACAGTATTTTTAGCATGTCAGAAGAAACGTGGAACATATGAAAAGCTTGTAATTTCCATAACATTTCCCTGAGAGGTTGGTCTAATACAAAGAAAGCCAAAAGCTAAGTCAGGTCTTTACATGACTTTGACCGTGCGCAATCTTATACGACACGATTGCACACTTCTTGTAGCCTGAAAGTGAGAGCGGACAATCATATCAGAAAAAAGGGCAACAGACACTCCGTTTCCTGTGGCCAGAAAACTTGGTTTCTGGTACGAGAAAGAACGAAAAGAAGTTGAAACTACGGGCATTATTTGAGACCAGACCATAACTGAACTGAACGCGTTTCTCGATTGATGAAGACAAAACTAAAGTGTCAGGTGTCTTTTCCATTCCCAATTAACCCCGAAATTCCTGCTTTCTGCGAAGGATCTAGGAACCTTCGTTATCTGTCACTCTTACGTATGCATGTCATGCTCTCTGCTTCGCATTCATGGTAAAAACTCATATAATTTGCATTTCTTTATAATATTATTTCAATTATTTGTCCTGACTTCACTTGATGAATCAAGGAGTGATTAAAAAAAGACTAGAGAGTCATAATATTAATTTGACAAGGAAAGTAATATTTTTTTAACGATTTTTCCTACTTATATTTGAATATGATCCTATAACAACTCTTAATTCAACTAAAAACCAATAAGTAACTACTAAATCTTATAGAATTCCTTTTGAATTTAATAATTAAGTTAAGTACTGTCTAATTACAATTGAATAAATATTATAATAATGAATAAATTTTAAAAAAACTCCAAAAATAAAATTGAAATTTTAACTAAAAAAGATAAATAAGATTTTTTAGTAATTGATTCGTTAATTATGAAAAACCAAAATCAAATTTATAAAATATTTTGATATCTCCAAAAAATAAAAAATAAACAAGTTCAAGTCTACAAAAAGCAACAAAAACTAATGATTAAAAAATAAAACCAATTTGACTTATTTTACTTAATTTACTTTAATAATTTTTTTTGTTAAAAATTGAAATTTATTAATTAATCGGTTAATTTTTATAAAATAATAAGTTCTTATAATTTAAAATAAATCAATTAATTTTTATTTAACATTTTTTGTTAAATTAAACTTCAAATTCTTCTATCGATGAGAATAATTTTTTCAATCACTTTTCAAATTTTTGATTTTTTAATCTTTAAAATATTTTAAACATTAAGCCTCTTTTCTTATCGGTTTAACTTCTATTTATATTTAATTATGCAAGTTTAATTGATTATACAAAAAGATAATCATTTTTGTTTTTAACTTAAGTTAGTGTTTATGAAATACTTTTCTTTTCTTAATGAGATAATTTTTAAGAATTAGAATTTAGTTTAACGCTCTTAAGATTTTTTCAAATATCCATATGATAAAATACAATCTCATCTTTTATATATATGTTTATGTATCTAGTAAAAAAATTTCTCTTAGATACAGAATTTAGAGAGGTCTAGTAGTATATAATTTTATTTATAATTAATAAAGAGGTTGTTTTCATATATATCATACTCAAAACAAATAAAATAAATCTGAAAAAGAAAATTCATGTTTTTTTTGGCCCATAAAAGGTTTTAAACCATTCAAGTTCATGAATAAATGATAATTTTTAAATAATTTTTGTCATTTTCCAACCTAAAAATTAGGTTTTCTTGCTAAATTAGGAAAATAAGAGCAGTCTAACATAATATTTTATGTCCACAATTTTCAAACTTATTACAATTTATTATACATTAATCGAATATATTATTTAGTTTTAAATTACTGATTTATTTAAAATATATAATTTACGGATTATTATATAATTCAAATGATTTATTTAATGGAAATATTAGAACTTATTCGTTGGTCAAGAACAAAGTAGGGTATTTTTGTTGCTTTTTGATTCTTTTTCTTTTTCCTTTTCTTTTTCTTCCCCCTTTTTGGAAAAAGAAAATACTTGACTTTCCTGGTAATTTCGTGAAAGATGAGGGGTAAATGATCAAAAGCCATTCTCTTTCATCTTTTTCGGCGACGCTGCTCCTCCTCCACACACGGCCAGAGATTCAAAGACTTTTAGCCCAAGCTTGGAGAAAAGATACAGAAATTTCGCATGCAAATCCTTTGCTTACGAAACATTATTTAATATTTACTACTTCTGGTATTTAAAGCACCCGTTCTCGTACACATCTCTGAAACACAAACAGAAAACAGACCAAGGTAGAGACACAACACAAAGACACAAGCTTTTTGTGTCGTTTCCCTCCTAGTCCTAGGCCCTTCCTCCTCCTCTCGATCCACAGAAATTTCACCACTTCCATCGCTTTTATGATCATCTGTTTACCTTTCCATCTCTACAATCACAATCCTTCAAAGATTTGGAGTCCTACCCATTACCCAATTCCCCAAAACCTTATCTCCTCGACATCTTTCGTTTTCCTATTAATTTTAGCGCATTCTGTGTTTGCTGCTTGTTCTCTCCCCAATACTAATCACCAATTTCGAAGCAAAGATCAAAACTTTAGCGAAACGCAGATGAAAGATCAAAGCTTTAGCGAAAACAGAGCAGCTATGAAGGTGCATCCTATGCCCAAGAAAAGGAACAACATCACAATCCAGTTTTACAGCAACGTTGGCAACAATAATCAAAGAGACCCATCTGCTGTTGGGTCACATAAAAAGCTAAGGAGGCTACCCCACATCTTTAGCCGGGTTTTGGAGCTTCCTTTTCGATCAGATGCTGAGGTCTCGGTGGAGGAAAGCTCCGACTGCTTCAGGTTCGTGGCGGAAACCGATAATATTGGAGAGATTAGAGCGTATACAATTGAAATCCACCCTGGGGTCACTAAGATCGTGATTCGGCCTAATGGGTACCTCGAATTCTCTTCGTTGAATGATTTGGAGTTGGATATGTGGAGGTTTAGGTTGCCGGATTCCACAAGGCCGGAGCTTGCTAGCGCGGTGTTTGTTGACGGTGAGTTGATCGTGACGGTGCCAAAGAGGGAGGAAGGCAATGAGGGGACTGGTAATGACGGGGAGTTTAGAGGAGGTATGGGAAATAATAGCAACAACAACAATGCGAGGCTTGTGCTTGTACAATGATAAATTACTGCTTCAAGTTTTTTTTTTCTTTTTGGCTCTTATCTTGAATTATGTTCTTGATTTTAAAGTTCTTGGTTGAAGGTACGAGGTTTTGTATCTTAGCTTTCATCTTGTTGAATGAATCAAGCAAGTTTTTGTTTTAAAGTTCTAGCACATGGATGGTTTTGCATCCTGTTTGTAAGCACCAGCCACTATGGTTTTCTCATTAGTTTGCTTCAAACTTTGTGCCTTTTTCTGGAGAAGAGTAGCATAAATCATAGTAATTGTGCATTGGATAGATTAATGTTTCATCTCTATCGAAGAGTTCGTATTGCGTATTTAGTTCTATTACTTATAGGATTCATCCATATAAAGCTTGAAAGCCTAAGGAAAAAGGAAACCTCTCTTATTCCCTTTCCTTTT
>JANQAP020000412.1:84410-96928 GCA_026874005.2 Erythroxylum coriaceum
GATGGATTTTAGACATCACTATATTGTATTAAGTTATAAAACATTTCACCTTCCTTATAAAAAAATTGGAGGTAGTAATTATAAAATCATGTGTATAGGAAAAATGAATTAATCGTTAGCATACTTATTTATTATAATATATGAATGGTTAACTCATAATTTTATTATAAAATTTTAAGGTAAATTATAAAAAGGGCAGAAGATATACACATCTTTTATAATTTAATAAAATTTTCAAAATTTTAAAAAATTCATTGATTTTTAGTTTTATAAGAAAAATTATTTTTTAAAAACCTTAAAAAATGCCGATAAAATACATGCAACATTGACATCACATTGTACCAATCAAATGTTAATTATTTGATGATTCAACATAACTCTTAACTTCGAACTAAAATTAATTAAACTAAATTAAAACTAAAAAGTTATTATAATCATTATAAATTATTATTTTAAACCAATTTTAATTGGTTCAAATTAAATATAACAACTAAATTAAATTACTATATTAGTGAGATTTAGTTATTTTATATTTATATCGTATGTTTTTTCTTTTTTTCCCCGAAACTTAATAGAAAGATTTTAAAATCTTAAAATTTTTTAAAAGTATAACATAATTTAATGTCTTTTACCGAATAAAAAATTATGAAATATTGTAAAATTTTAATTATGGGGGTTCATTTCACTCATTTATATATATATATATTTGCACGCCCGCGCTCATAAACACTTATGTCGAAGGCTTGAATGTTGGCGCCATCATGGTCACCAAATGCGCTTCCCAACTCCGAACTCACTCGCCGCCGTCCTCCAAACCGCCTTGTCGATTCGTTCCTCCCTCCTCGGCCGTGCCACCCATTCCTATATTATCAAAACCCTTCACCCCTCCATCCCTCCTTTCCTCTCCATCCACATCATCAACATGTACTCCAAACTCGACCGCCCTGACACAGCCTACCGCGTTCTCAGACTCACACCAACTCGCTCTGTTGTCACCTGGACCGCTCTCATTTCGGGTTCAGTCCAGAACGGCCATTTCACCGCTGCCATTCTCTGCTTCTCCGACATGGTCCGGGATGGCATTATGCCCAATGATTTTACTTTCCCTTGCGCGTTTAAAGCTTCTGCTTCGCTTCGGTTAGCCTTTTTCGGTAGACAAGTGCATTCTCTTGCGATGAAGTTGGGGTTGATTTGTGATGCCTTTGTGGGCTGCAGTGCGTTTGACATGTACTCGAGAACTGGGCTCAAATTCGAAGCGCAGAAGTTGTTCGATGAAATGCCTCACAAAAATATTGCCACTTGGAATGCGTGTATTTCCAATGCAGTGCTTGATAGGAGGGCCAGAGATGCGATTGATACGTTTTTAGTGTTTCTTCGGGAGGGTGGTGAGCCTGATTTGATAACGTTTTGCGCGTTTCTGAATGCCTGTGCTGATGCGTTCTATCTGGACCTTGGGAGGCAGTTGCATGGATTCGTAATTCGAAATGGGGTTGAAGGAGACGTGTCTGTTGCCAATGGGCTCATCGATTTCTATGGGAAATGTAAGGAGGTTGGGTTGGCTCAAATGGTGTTTGATGAGATGGGTAGAAGGAATCCGGTTTCATGGTGCTCGATTATTGCCGCTTATGAACAGAATGGTGAGAAGGAGAAGGCTTGTGTTTTATTTCTGAAGGGTAGGGAAGAAGGGGTTGAGCCTACAGAGTATATGGTTTCAAGCTTTATCAGTGCATGTGCAGCACTTGCAGCACTCGAATTAGGTGGGTTAGCTCATGCACTTGCAGTGAAAGCATGTGTGGAGGGTAATATAGTTGTTGGCAGTGCACTCGTTGACATGTATGGGAGATGTGGAAGTATTGAGGATTGTGAGCAAGCTTTTCATGAGATGCCTGAAAGGAATCTGGTGACTTGGAATGCAATGATTAATGGGTATGCACATCAAGGGTGTGCTAACATGGCAATCACATTGTTTGATCAAATGTCATTGGAGGTGGTGCCAAATTATGTGACGTTGGTATGTGTATTGTCAGCTTGCAGTAAGGGAGGGGCTGTTGAATTGGGTATGAAAATTTTTGAGTCTATGAGGGACACTTACAGGATTGAACCAGTTGCAGAGCATTATGCTTGTATTGTGGACATGTTGGGCAGGGCTGGGATGGTAGATCGTGCCTACGATTTCGTGCAGAAAATGCCTATCCGTCCAACAATTTCTGTATGGGGAGCTCTTTTAAATGCCTGTAGGGTACATGGAAAACCAGAATTGGGGAAGATAGCAGCTGATAACTTATTTGAACTGGATCCTAGAGATGTTGGCAACCATGTTCTGCTTTCAAACATGTTTTGTGCAGCTGGCAGGTAATAAAAGTAATACAGAAAATATTCAGCGGAAGCCTATCTATGAAGGATTGCACAGTTGAGTTTTGTTCATATTCAAAATTTAAAGTGATATGCTGAGCATGCTCTTATTTCTCTTATGTAGTACATGTGCTTAATCAGGGATAGTTGTCAGTTAGCATAGAATGAATGTAGCGTGCACTGGATATGTCATTTGGTAGAATCACGAACGAGGGGGCGTAAGAAATACCAGTTTTAGTGTTTCTTGGAACAAGTCAATCGTTACCTGCAACCTTAGATGCATGCCTGACACTTTCCTTTGTGTGGAAGCTTCATGATTTTGGAATAGCTCTTCAACTGACTAGTATTACCTATAATTTTGCATTATGACGCTGCCTTATTGCCTGCAAAAGCAAAGACTTGCCACGTCCAGTTTTTAGTTGTTACACATAACTGTGGTTAAACCTGATAATGGAGAATTGGAATTAGTTCAGGTGTTATCTTCTTTACTTGTCAATTTCCATTTTTAGAAGTTCCTTAAAATAAGTTCCCTAGTTTTGCCTTGATTTTCGCTTTTCTTTATTTGAAACTGGATTAGAATAGGATAGATTTTGTACAGCTGAGATTAAATAAGTTTGCAAAGTTCATTATGAAATATTGAGAGAGTTGGTCTTATTTCTGAAATTCATCTTTGGAATTGTTAATGCTTTCTTTGTTAGAGTAATTCTTACGTTTAATGGTGATTCCTTCAACTCTATTTTTACGACGTACTAGTGTGTTATATGATTATTGTTGGCCCTAATGAGTGGTCGGTAGACCTATTTTGTTCTTCTTATAGTATGGAAGTTTACCAAATAATTCTGACATCTTCTGTAACTGTCCAACATCACCTGGATAATTTGTAGTATGACCCAGACAGTCAGTTGTATCTTCTCCAACTTATCTGGTTGCAGATATGCTGTACGAATCTTCCTGTAGCATTTTTCATAGTTTGCGCTTTCTTTTCATTCTGGTTCTCGCCAATTACATGATTGGGTTAACAGCACTATCCTGATTTGCTTCATTACGATACTTATCTTTCTTATTTGCTTGTGTACTTACAAATTTGGATAACTTGTGCAGATGGGAAGATGCGGCATTTGTGAGAAAAGGAATGAACGGTGTGGGAATCAAGAAGGCTGCAGGATGTAGTTGGGTTACTGAGAAGAATAGGGTTCATATCTTCCAAGCAAAAGATACGTCCCATGCAAGGAACGCCGAGATTCAAGAAATGCTATATAAGCTGAGGATGGAAATGAAGGCAGCTGGCTACATTCCTGATACTAATTATGCACTTTATGACTTGGAAGAAGAAGAGAAAACCATCGAAGTTTGGTACCACAGTGAGAAGATTGCACTTGCCTTTGGCCTCGTGGCTATCCCTCCTGGAATACCTATAAGAATCACAAAAAATCTTAGGATATGTGGTGATTGTCATAGTGCATTTAAATTTATTTCTGGGATTGTTGGCAGAGAAATCATTGTTAGAGATAATAATCGATTTCATCGGTTTCTGGATAGTCAATGCTCTTGTGGAGATTACTGGTAATGCTATATCACTATATTATCCTCAAAACTCTTGTTTACGTGCAATAGTTTCAACAAAGTATATACGACTTTTCTTGTTAATATATTATCCCAGTGACATTCACGTTAGACATCGCAAGTGTTCTTGGCTTCCTGGGCAGGTATTTGTAAGGATTTCTTGCTTAATACCTAAGTTCATATTAAAATGCCAATTAGGTATATAATACACGTTCACTTCATTAGTAAAAGAAAAAAAATATCTTCTTACTAAAAATAGTAAATATTTATACAATGTCTTAAAAATGTAAGAGATGATGCCTCTTATCTTCATTTTATGTAAATGTTGAAAAGCTCGGAAATATATTAGTTCTCTTCTTTTATCCATGTCTATCAAATTCCATGCTCGATATGATTGACAATCCAAAGATCTGGTAATGAACACAATGTATTTTGGACCTTTTAGAATATTAAGTAGACCTGATAAGATATAGTACTGACATATTAGCTTCTTTTACATGTTCAAGACTAGAAACCAATTTTCCAATGACTTTGTAACAAATTATATTTCTACAGGAGTGCATGCTCTGATCGGAATTCACGACTCACCAGCATAAGTAAAAACCTTAGAACCAAGCAAGGAAATGTACAGGTCAATCTTTTCAGAACACTCGAATAACACACAAATACAGAGATATTATGCACTTGAACTAACAGAAAAGGGAATATAATCAGGTAGATGACAAGTACCTAGTCAAAGAAAAGATGATCACCTAATTCATTTCACAGCAACAAAGCAAAATTAGTTCTAACAGTGAGTCAAACCTAACAACTTCAGAGCTCACAGGCTTACAAAACCAAAAATACTTAGTTCTAACGAGTGAGTCCCAATTTATAACAGCTTCAGAGCTCACTGACAGAAACCCAATACCATAAGTTTTGAAGCACTTTCGCCATCCTCTATTACAATATCAGAAAAAGAAAAAGGAGAATGTTTGTAGAGGCTAGGCATTTGTGACTTCATGTTGGAACAAATGTCTACAATCACAACAAATGCAACCTCAATATATCACCATATCCACAAGGGATTAAAGTAAAATAGATAGAAATTAGGAAACAGAAGATCTTAAGATCATCATAAAAGCAAAGGATATAGTCGAAAGTATCAACAATATTAGACTAAAGATAATCGAGATGAAAGGGTAACTACTAATTCAGAGGTTGTTTTACCAGCTCTAGTAATTACCTGGGAAATGAGAGAACGTAATTGAAAACTTAAACTCCTTTGGCAGAGAAAAACAACGACAATAGAAGCTTTAATAAAAGCATTTTAAGTCCTTTAAAACATAAAGGTGACTTACTTTGCATGTAATGGCAATTCATAACAAAGATAAATGCAAACTTAGATCACAAAGAAGAAACTGATCTTACCTGATAAGGAGAAGCAGACACAACTACAGGTAAAAACTAAGATATTACATTAAAAAAATGCATAAGATAAACTTTCTTTTACCATTTCTCTTCTACTAAGACTTGTAGATGGGCTCAATTTAGAATCTAATATTTGAAAAGTAACAACAGAACTTCCTCACCAAATATAAAACCTACAACTCCCATAAGTAAATCATTTTATTAAAATCACGTTAAAAGATATAAGCTTCTCTTGATAGATGACAAAAAAATCATTGAGAACACTATTAGATTCTGTCCCTGAATTATTGAACTTCTTTACTTTCCAACATTCATTTGATGCAATGTTATGTACACGGTAAAACTAGCTAGTAGCTACTGACAGGTCAGTATTTTCTAGCAATGTTTCCCATAAAACATTGGTGATGGTAACAGCGAAGATTAGGGAACACAATAATACAAAATGCATGACAACTAATCAATTCTCTTGTGTAGATAAAAAATTGTAGAACATAAAAGTTTTGACATGAAGATCCTCTTACCATCACATCAATTATTTGAAACATTCAAATGGATCAAACCTTTCCTAAACATCTCATCCCTCAATCTCTCAGCCTCAGCCGTCCTTTTGTTCTCAGAAAGGCCATTTATTAAGATGCCATATGTCCATTGATTTGGCTCATATCCTCTAAACTGCATCCTACTGAACATTTCACAAGCATAGTCTATGTCTCTCTTGCTTATTGCACTCAACAATATGTTAAAAGTGTACACATTAACCGGGAAGCATCTTTGAATCTGCATTTCCAAATCGCCAATTTCCTGGTGCATAGCAACACGGCCAGAAAATGTACTGATAAGTTGGCCAAGAATTGACAGATTGCAGGGGAGCTTATCGTGTGCCTCTCTGTATTGAACCCATGCGTCATAAAGTTCTTTACTCCTCAAGGAATGCAACAAAAAAGTGTTACCTATAAAGGGCGTAATAGGACGCCCCACTTTCTCTAATTCATGAGTAAGATCTATTGCCATGTCATATCTCTTAATCGAACATAACAAGTTCACAAGCTCTTCAAAGCATTTAATGCTCGGACTATATCCCTCATTCTGCATTTCTCTGAAATAATCTAAAGCTAAATCCACTTTGTTGACTCCACAGAGACCAACAATCATAGTGTTGTAAACTTTTCTCCCGATGGTTCTCCTTCTATGGCGCAAAGTATCAAAGAAATTTAGAGCATCAGAAATCCTTTCGCTCTTTAAATAACACTTTAACATGAGAATGTCAGAACTCAAGTCTACCTTAATCCCACTCCCGTACATCATCTCATATACATGTCTGCCCAAGTCCGGTTTTTTGGCACGGCCAGCTCCATCAATGAAACATTTATAGATGTGACTGTTAGGTTCATGAAGAGAGAGCTGCATATCCAGCAATTTGCAGAATTTGGTTTCTGCATTTTCTGTAGCGCACAGATATCGAATAACAGTTCTGAACAAAGGTCGCGTTGCCTTATGACCCTTATCCTGCATCTCAAGAAGAAGCCTGGCAGCAACATCTCCCTTATATATCTTGCCCAAACCACTAATCAATTTCGCATAAGTGGTGCTTTTTGCAACTTTATTAAATCTGCTAAGCTCCCCATGTATCAAGTAACCATCTTCTACCCTCCTAGCCCGACATAGAGCTGATATAAGCTTATCGTATATTGAATCATTTGGAATAAAATTACGCTGTAATGAGAGAAGAACTAGCTCCTTCATCTTATCAAGCTTCCCTTCTCTATATAGAGCGTCAGCTAGTATGGTAAATGTTTTCCTGCCAGGGAAATAATCTTGATCCATAGAACTCTTCAGAACACGATAAGCTTCGTCAGTGCTCTCATTACCCAATAAGGAATTAATAAGATAATTATAAGCCATGCCATTAGGTGAGAGCCCAAACTCTGACTTGGAATTGTACAATTCAAGTGCAACATCCACCATTCCGGCTTTGCAAAAGAAGCACAGTGCAGCTTTCATGGTAACCATGTCAGGAGGAATCTGATTTTCTATCATCTCGACCAGCAGATCAATCACATCCCCAAGTCGGTCCTCCCTCAAAAGTCTACACAACAAAGTATTATATCGGAAGACCTCAGGAACGTAATTCTCTGAAGACTTCGTGCTCAGTAGAAATTCCAAAGCACCGTCAATCTTCCCAGCTTGAACAAGGTTCCTAAGCCACATGTCATAAGCAGGCTTCATAGGCACCGAACCCAACTTCCTTAATTCATCAATCAGTTGGCTAGCCTTATCAAGTTGACCATTTTTACAAAACGCATCCACGAGAATAGCCAAAGAATACCCAAAACCAAAGTCATGACCTTTTTCACCCCCATCTTTCAACAACGCACTGCGCAAGTAGGCCTCGGCCTGGTCGAATAGCTTCCGCTTACAAAAACTCTTGAGAATAATAGGATGCGTAGCTTCTCGCTGGCAACCCCTCAAAGCAATCTGCTCAGCAACAACATCAACGGCCTCGTAACAACTCTCCTCAACCAAGGCATTGAGAAGTATGTGGTAAGTGTAGTCATCCAAGTCAAGACCAACAAAGCGCATTTTACCAAACAGATGGAGAGCAAACATGGGCTTGCCAGCCAATGCATAACCCATCACAAGAGTGGCGTAAAACGTGAACTTATGACTCAAAAACTTGAGTCGCAACTCATTATCCAGGAACTTAAGCATGATGGGCATGAGCTTGGCCTTGGAAAGGATAGTGAAAATGGCATGAAAGGTGGCGTGAGTGTGGCGAAAACCATGTTGATGGCCAGCCCAATCGAAGAACTTGAGGCAAGAAAGCACGTCGTTCTTGGCCTTCCCATAGGAGAGCACTTGGAGTACAAAAGACTCATTCAGTCGGAGACCCAATTGGGAGAGAGCGGCGCCGTGGTGGTCAAAGTGAAGGATCTCGAAGACCTGATCCAAAAGATGAGACTTTCCACGTTTGAACCATTCCGAAAAGTAAACAACAATTTGTCTGGCACTTGAGGTGTTGTTGGTCAAGGGTGTCGTGTCTTGGAGTGTACCTGTCGCTGAATGTACGAAGAACACAAATTGTTGGTGGGGAGGAGAAGGAGATATTAGAGGAGTGTAACTGTAGTTGTTGAGGAGAAGGAAAGCAGAAGCTCTGGGTCTCGACGATGAATGAGTTGCTTTCTTGATCGATAAGACTGCTTGCATCATTACTTCTCCTTCTCCTTCTCCTTCTTCGACCTCCTCCCTACCATTCATACATAACCAAATTAACATTGATGCCAAACATTGTTTATGTCTGCTAATCTCATTTTACCCTTTTTCCATGGCTGTGTGCTTGCGAAATTTTGCCTAAATTAAAAGTTAAGACATTTTAGGTTTTCATTACATCGCCGGTTAGGTCATGGAAATTGAGTTTATGCCCTTTTTGGAACACAAATAGAATTAAGAATGAGGTTATTTTCAATTTTAATAAAATATACCAAGTTTTAATTTAATTTTTAATTGCTTAAAATTAAAAATACTTTATAAATAATAAATCAATCTTATAGTTGCTAAATCTAGATGTATCCCTTAACTAAAATTATAACATTAAATAAAAATTATAAATAAAAGTAATAATATGTTTGAATTTCTTAATTTTTAATTTTAATTTTAATTTATTGAATTTAAATTGATTTCATATTTTAGTTATGAATACTTAATTTTAGGTTTAATATGATTAATCTTATTAATTTTAGATCAATTTAGTGTACAACAACAATAATAACGCAACAAAAATTTTGCTAAAGTAGGGTCTAGAGAAGTCCAATGTAATTAGCCTTATTTCTAACTAATAGAGATATTATTTATGAGTGACCCACAAGAAATAAGAATAAATAAATAAATTACAATACTAATAATAATAATAATACTAACAATAACTAATTATAAGTAGGAAATTCATAATAATAATAATAATGACCATAATAAAAAATAAAAACGATGAAAATAATAATAACATTTATTATTATTATTATTATTATTATTATTATTAAATAAATGAGTTGGAGAATGATTATTACTTGTCCAAATGATTAGGCTAAATCTAAAAGAATTATACTTAAAGCATAAATATTATTTTGTCAATGATCTGTATGCTTCTGTTAATAGGTGTCTTTTCTTAATATACTTAAACTACCTAAACATGTTCTCTTTTAATTTTTAAATCAATTTAGTGTAATTTCTTATAATTTAAATGAAAAATATTTTAAATTTGATTGAATTCAATTGATTTCGAGTACCACCACCTCTCCGAAAAACGTTAATAAAAAACGGCGTCATTCTGACACATGAAGCATACAGATCATTGACAAAAAACGGCGTCATTCTGACACCTGAAGCATACAGATCATTGACAAAAAACGGCGTCATTCTGACACGTGAAGCATACACAGATCATTAACAGAAGCGGTTTGCAGCAGCAAGCAAGCAATCCATCAGAATTCGTAAGAAACGAGCGAAATCTTTTGACTTGATACGCAGAACTAAAATGGCAGTAGCAAAAGGAGTAAGCTTGAATCATATTGCCAGAGAATCATCCGATGTCAGACGCCTTGCTGATTTCTACAAAGAGGTCGCCTTTTATTCATTTGTTCATTTATGTATGATAATTAATTGCTTTTCGAGTTTATTCTAATCATGATTGTTTGTGTGTGTGTGTGGGTGTGTATGAATTAATAGATTTTTGGTTTTGAGGAGATTGAGAGTCCTGCTTTCGGAGACTTCAAGGTTATATGGTTGAATTTGCACAACGCTTTTGTTCTCCATCTCATAGAGCGGAGCCCCTCCACCAAGCTTCCTGAAGGTCCTTACAGCGCGTCTTCGCCTGTTCGTGATCCCTCCCATCTTCCCCGAGGCCACCACATCTGCTTCTCCGTCTCCAATTTCGACTCTTTTGTTCGTTCTCTCCAGGTTACACCCTCTTTTACATATTTTGATGGCTATAACAGTCTTCCCTTGTTTATGTTGTGTGCCACATTGATTGGTTTGAAGTAATAAAGCTCATGAGTTGTTCTTGTTTGTCTATTAAACGACATCGATTGAGAATTGTATGAATTGGAATTGTCATAGAAGTTTAAATTTAGCAGCTTTGATGAGAATAATTAGTTCTGTGTTATTGGCTGAGTTGTGTCAGCAGTCACTCTATAGCTAGGCATGTGCAAACTGATTTCTAAGATAAAGTGGTCCTGAATACTTACGCCACAGAAATAGTTACTTTCAACATTATAAATAATTTGGTTTAGAGAGGAAGAAGGATAGAAGAAATACAATTGTAGGGTTTTTGTGATCTGCCATTTCCTTCATCTCTTAGTATCTTGTTGGCTTCTCTCACGAAAGGCATTACTCTTGTGACCTTTAGCATAACCTGTAATTCAAGAATGACATACCTCTTCATCAACGTAGCTAAAGTTTCTGTTATCTTTATTTTCTTATTATCTGCTATCTAGTGTACTGATGTATTTCATACAAGATGTGAAACTAGTTAACATTGTGGTTGTTTCCTCGCAAAATGGTTGTGATTTCATGAAGTTTGATTCCTGTATCATTAGTTGGAATCTCCATAATTTATGTGTGTGCATCACATGAGCTAGAGAAATCCTATTCTAGTGTGCAACTTTGTGCCTTAAGAGGATAATCAATCACATTAGGGAACCACCCATGTAATGTTTCGTAGTTGGAACTCTTGAGGGTGTTTTTGCCTCTCTCTTCTCAAGAAACTCTACTGTTACTTTAGACAAGCTCCCAACATCAGGATGTGTACACAAATAGTACTTAATGCAGCCATTGTCAACTAGCTACTAGATTCTGGAAATGCAACTTGTTTTGAGCATGATGGACAATATGCAAGTAAGGCATTGACGGTTATTATGGAGGCTTTTAAGGATTCCTTGTATGTAAAATCAACTTCGTTTGATAATCCCTGTGGAACTTCCGATTCCTTGAGGAGCTGTCGTACTTGAATGGATGACATAAAATGGGCAAATGGGCTACCCTGCGCCTTCATGGATCCCATCCTCCTCACACCCTTAACATTGTTTAGTTCTTGAAATATGCGGAGCAAGACACCAGTAAACAAATCCTACTATTTCATCTTGAAATTTTGGAACAGAACCTTTTATGAAATGGTGGCAAAGTAGATGATATCAGCCTATTCATAATTACGTATACTGTAGTTGTTTATTTATCTACACGCTGTTTTTCAAGAGTGCTTAATTAAACTATCTTAATTCAGGAAAAAGGAATAGATACTTTTCAGAAATCCCTTCCTGATGGGAAAGTTAGGCAAGTGTTCTTCTTCGATCCAGATGGTAAGTTATCTTTTAACTTGAACCTTCGTGTCTGGATAAAATATTGTTTGACTGACACTTGTGTTCCTTCTTCTGCGTGCCCAGGTAATGGATTAGAGGTTGCCAGTCGTCGTGATGATTAGGCTTTGCTTGGCACTCATGACTCTGTTTATTTGTTTAGCAACTTCAAGAATAAACAAATGGGAATCAGTACAAATACACGTGTTTTGTTCACCGAAGATTACACGTAGTAGTGCTTGTAAATACTGTAACAATGACAATACGTGAATACCTATTCAAATCTAATGAGACTTGAATTGGATCTTGAACCTGCAAACTCAGGCATTGGCCCGACCAAGTTCATCGTCTAGTTCTTTGGTTTGTTTTGATACTCATCTGAAATTTATTTATTTATAACATTGGAAAAGTACAACTTATATCGAGATGTCCGTATTGCATATTTACTTGAATGCATTGATATGTTGCTTCATATTTGTTCCTTCTTGCATCTTTAGTCTATATACTCTTCTTTAGATGCAACTTATTTGTGAAAGATATCAACATAAATTGACTTTTCGGCCTTTTCTATGTCTCCAAAGGAGATGCAATATCCATAACGTGGAACATGATCTCATTTTTCAATCACAGTCTAATGGTTCCAACTGCTTGTACCTACAGCCTTGTACCTCTTCACAATCAACCTCATCCATGTCTAATGGTTTATCCTCTCATAGTCCCTCCAACATGCCTTGTTTCAACAACAAATGCTTCACTCTCTCCTGTTGTAGTCAGAAATTCTCAATTTCATTGGACTTTCTCATTTCAAACCTTACAATCAAAGTCTTTGTTATCTCAATTATGCTTTGA
>JANQAP020000413.1:0-14274 GCA_026874005.2 Erythroxylum coriaceum
ACAAACTAGTTGAATTTTTTAATTGCTAAAAATCCTTAAATTTGATGACTTTCCCTGATATAAGCATGAAGTTATTTTTTAAAAATTATCAGGAAAATTTTAAAAAATCTTGGCCACAATATATTTAAACATGATATATATATAGCTAACGTTAAATTAAACAAGTAAAAAATAAACTTAAATAAAAAGATTGTCTTTACTATAAAATAAATTAAATTTTAATTAAATACAACTTAATTAATTTACAAAAACCAATTATTTAATTACTAAATTAATCAATTTTTAATAATCAAAATTAATATTGACCTATCAACTGTAGATAGGTCAACATTAACTTTTTTTTTACGTGTTTATCATTTTTAATTTTTAAGGAGGACTGTTTCTCAAAGTCTAATTAAAAAGTTATAAACATAAATATAAATTTAATGTGACAATTTATTCAAATAACATAATTTATAAATTATTATATACATTTAATAATTTACTTAAAAAATAAGAACTTTAAATTTCATATTAGTACATGTATATCAATCGAAACTCTAGGACACTAGTTCGAACTTTGGACACTATTGATAAGTCAATAAGGAACACAAATCCTAGACTTCCAAGCTCCTCCGCAATGGGTTCGATATTGAAGACAACGAGACTGTACACTAAAGAACAGATGGCTGTTTCTTAAGTAGAAAGGTCAGCTCCTACAGTTGAACGCACACCAACAAAGTCTCGCACCTGTCCCACTGCAAATGCATGGCCAAAACGTCACCAACACTAACACTACCACTACTGCTACTGCTACTTTCCAAGAATGTCTCCGTTTCTTCCTTTCAAATACAGGAGGATGCCTAACACTACTTTTTTTAACCCCAGATGAGCAACATCGACACGTGGCTTTAGTAGTATCTACAGCAAAAAAATATTAACATACTTGCGGGACCATTGACAATAAGACATTCCAATTTGTCATTTTATAGAGCAGAATACTAAGTTAGGATGTTGGGTTTTGTAGAACAGCTTATACAATGACATAAGTGACCAAATCAGTAGAATCCAACGGTAGCTCGCCTGTAGTTTGAACAATCACGCTAATACATAATCTAATGATAAAAATCGGAACAAGACCAAAGAGGAACATGCAAGTTGCCTTAATGGCGGGACACTTTTTTTCTTTCTTTTATAATTTATTTATTTCATAACCTGTGAATACGAATTAGCTCCAGCGTCTCAGACATCCTACCTCTTCAGTATAATATCCCTTCAGCACCTGCTGCCTTACCTCTGAAGCTTTTATCATCTTCTGAAGCAGACGATGGCAAAAGGTAAAAGACCAAAATAACAATGTATAACGATAAATTGCAGTGTGCAATTTTACCTCAAATGTTATCCACAATCTACTTCGATGCTGGATGATCCCTTTTGCTCTCTATCCTGACCTTCTTCCTTGTCTCAGAATCAACCTTGCAGAGATCTGCTGCTGTTCCAAGATATCCATAAAAAATCCTATCCTTCTCCCCATTCCTGTCCACCTTGACAAGGCTTGGATTTCTATCATCATCTTTCCCTAGTGTCACTGTCTGTATCCGATCCCAAGCCCTACGACCGTGATTCTCCTTCTCAAAAAATTCGGCCAACCGCACAGCCTCCCGCAGGCCTGCTTGCTCATCACCATACTTGACAAGAGTAATGCCCAGATGACCATCTCTTCCATACAAGGACTTTGACTTGCCGCCAGCAAATCCTAGATCTGTTGATAACATATCAAGGAATACAGAAAAAAACATGGTGGTTAAGGCTTTGGGTACATAGAAAAATCAAAATTAGAACAAGGCTCGTTTCAAATGAAAAGATTGCAATGAAAAATTTAAATCTATGGCACCAACAGAAACAGGACACATTATAAGTCAAACTTTAGATCCCCAGGTAAATATGACAGCCAAACTGTCCTTCCTCACATTGTCACAATAAGTTAGCTATACATAAACAATCCTCAAAATGCAAATGGAATGCTAAAGTTGTAAAATGGACAGTTCCAATATTGGAGCAGAATCCTTGGCTTCAAGAAGGTATTCCAACCCCAAGAGTTACCCTAATCTCAGGAAAACTGATCGGCAGAGATTATCAGGCTTAGACATACAAGAGTTTAACAAGAGCAAACAGTTGAACCTCATGGTTCTCTCTTCTATGGGAGCCTAGGTAGTCAGCTTTTCAGATTTATTCTTTCAGTATCCAAAACTATCAAGAAACATTTTCAGATTACCAAAGAAAGTTGCAAAGATGATTGAATAGAAACATAGCATGGTGTTTATGAAGTGAAAAGTCAGCTTCAGCCAGAGGAATCAAGGTTTCTTAGAAGCTCCTAACTATTTCTAAACAGGAGGGGGGAGTTCGTGTCGAGAACATTGGAGACCACCAATCTGTATTCCCAAGTCTAAGGACTACACTATATAAAGTCAGGATTCATGTCAGTTGCTGTGGTCAAAAGGGTTTCTGAAGTCTTAACATCAAAACTGGTTGCCCTTGGAGCCGGAGTAATACTCAAACTAAGGGTGAGATCTCATAACCTTTTTGTGAGATTGCTGGCAACCAAATGGATAGCTGTGAAAAATAGTCAGTCTCAAACATTTGATTGACCTGAGAAGCAGTTAAAAGCATATGATAATGACTGCTAGAAATTGCTAATCGTGAGATGTCAGGAATTAGTGAGCAGAATGATGTAGCTCCTTTTTGGAACATATTCACTGCTCAACAACCCTGATATACTCATCCGGAAACCTATTAAGGATTGCCATTTTCCGTTTTCCGTAATATCTTCCAACGACGCAATCACGTTCATAAAAGCCCTGGGGTTCACAAGTGCTTCATACCAAGGAGCACACCATATTGAATGACTACACAATTCTTAATAATTTTGTTAGTAAAAACACACGAGTATGCATGAAATAAAAAAGGATTCATACTTCTCCAAGCAAGAGGCAAGACAGAGTGTACCTTTTAATTTGTCAATTACCTAGTCTACATTTTATAGGTTCCTCAGCTTTAAAGCTTCTCAACAATCAATAACAACATTCATCAGAAAAAGAAAAAGTTGTAGAGGTAATCCTAAAGCTAGAGACATTGTTCAGAATTTGCACTTGGCTCTCTTCAGCAACTGCAGATGCTTGTCTTGGTGCCCACAAGTAAATAATATGAAACTAAAGATGCACGCAGATAAGGGGAAGGCAGAAGTGGAGTTGTGGGCATAATGGGGATGATAAAACAAACTAATGCTAGAGGAAGGTGAAGACAAATATATTATGGCAAGGGAGTACATTACAATTCATATGCCCAATATGGCATGTAACTTGATAAATGTTTAATTAGTGCCTACAAGGAGTACTGAACATCATGAATGTACAATCTACAAATAACTTGCATAAATTAGAAGAAGCATGTTTTCTCATCTCACAGGTGCACAAGGTGGATCATACAAATGTGCCAACTACTCTAGATATTCCATGTGCCCCATGCTACTCATCAGCCTTCGATAGACTATTCGGCCTGGAACAAAGGGTAAAACCCTTCCTCAATCCACACAGGATGTACACCTTGCACTTGTCCAGCAAGTCCATGAAGATCGGACACCCAAATCCCAGGTGAGGTCTCAAAGGGGCGAGGAAACACATAAGACTTAGAATTATTAGGTTTAGAAGTTTTATTCATATTAGCCATGATGATATTGCAGAGGAATGTCTTTACAATAGTATTTCACCTCAGGTTTTTGCCGATTGCAAAAAATTCCTCTGCGCTGCCTCCCTCATAGTCTAGGCTGTGAGTCAAACATTGTTCAGTTCAGCATTCCCCTTTGACAAAAAGATGCTCAAAAAGCACATTCATATGCTTTTGTACTGTGGTTTGGGAACAGTGAACAACAAAGAAAGTGAAGAAATATGCTTCTTATAATAGCTTCCCTCTCTCGTCTCAATCTGCTCCTAATCCTAGTGAGCTGTGGATAAGTTGAGGATCTCTGGTCTTGAGAGGCTAAAGCTTAAGTTCCATTAACAGCATGTTCATGGGATATATGCTTTTGGTCACTACCAGGGTGGTTGCAGCAGTCCACTACTTCACCTAGCAATGGTAGTTCTAATCGCTTACAATCTTTACAGCAAGGAATTCTAAAGTACTTCATTGACCACCACAACAATAACACCACCAATATCATCGTATCATCAATTAATCACTTGTATGATTTCTTTTAACTTTTGTTGGAACAGCAGAGCTAAGAGCATTATTATTTACCGACTCAATTCACTTTGTTTTTTCTTGAGGCTGCCTAATTTATAGACTGAAACATTTTACCATAAACAAATACTTTAATAACAATCAAGACAAGTACTCCTAAAATCTATTCGACAAAAAAGAGCTAGTTACAAAAGTTCTCAAGAAAGAGCCAACAAAAAAAAGGAAAATAAGAGAAAACAACATGAATAAAAGACATCAGAGTGAATGGTAGATCAATTTATTCGATGAGTCAAGCCTGCTTTGTACCGTGTATCAAAAATCACATAACAATAAACCATTTTGCTCCCTCACAAAATGTTTCTGTTTATTCCACTGCAACCAGCTAAAAATCAAATAACAAAACCCACAAAAAATTAGTTTAAGTCTATACAAACCTGCCATCAACACAGTTTCTTTGAGATGTAGTTTCAATTCAGTCACATACTCATCTAGAATCCAAAAACTAAATCTATAATTTTCTCAACATCTACCAGCATATAGATTAGTCACAATATGATATCATAACCATATACTACTACATTCATCAGCAGAGTAAGAAAAGAAAATTAGAGAAAACAAATGATTGTTCACTGATTTTTAGAGTTGTCAAAGACGGTAAAAAGCCATAACCAATAGAACCACTCTTGATATCTTTGTGCCTGCTCTACATTAAACAGAGCGGGACCTATACAATTTGACAAGCAAATACATGATGCAAGTAGGTTAAAATGGAGAAGCCAACGATTGCCTAATGTTGGAGAAATAATGTGCAAGATCATACCTAAATATGGTTAACAATCTGTACAACTACAAATGCAGTACAGGGGATAAATCTATCTAATCTGGTCCCACATAAGAATGTGTTCTTATGATTCACCCTGAACATTTCTTCTTTCCACTAGCAGATCTCAATAGAAACGCAATGTCAAATAGATTGGAAATGAAAACGATAACTAGAGTATGTAAATTCCAATCTACCTCTTCACCTGAAACAAAATCCATTTCCTTCCCCAATAAGTCAAGAGAGCATGCACCAAAAGCACTATGCAAGAGAAAGTATGCAGCCATTGGCAAATGTCCTTTTATGATCCTGGCAATCAAGTTTAACAAATGTTTTGGAATTTTCAAGTCTTACAATTGCATTTCCATTTCTCACAATCTGAGTTGGGTAAAACTTACTAGGTGTTTCTACAAAACTATAGTTTTGAACATATGAGCTCTTCAAACCATAGTTATAAATCTGTAACCAGTTCCAGGAAAACTGCTTTTGGACTCAAAACTTGCATTTGAACATCCAAAAGCAACTTCAAACATAACAACAAACAGGCACTGAATGTAATACTAAGATGGTTACAGAAGGGGAAGATTCCTAGACTAGATAAGTGTGATGTGGCAGTGTCAATCACAAAAGAGAACAAGGGGCACGACACACTATACCTCTCATTTTGTTATCCATTGCTCTGTTTCCCAAACCTTCTATGCGCCCATCTTTACCTTTTCCTGTAACTGTATTATGAATTATCACCATAGGAGGCCATATAATCAAATCATCCTGGTTTGCTGCTGCTTCATCAGCAGGTAAGAACTGATAGGCTTTTGAATTATCAGGAGGCTTTGAATAGTTCCATCCCATTAAAACACAGAGAGCTTTGTGCAAACCCAGATGATCCACACGGGAATCTGCACTATCTGAGTTGTATGTGTGCAATATAAGAGCATGCATGTTTGGGAAGTCTTTGGAAGACCTGTAATGTTATATACCAATGGCATTGAAGATAGCAATTCAGGTTCACCAATTGATATCACAGGGAGTTGAGAAGTACAAACACAAAGGACATTTAAAATCACATCTATATACAACTTAATATAAGTTTAAAGGAGATACAAATGATGACAGCAAGTACATCCTATAAAGTCAACAGAATTTCCTCATACTGGATAAAAAACTTTGGAACTGTAATTAGTGCATTTTCACTAAATGCTTCCTCCTTGAAGTCACTACAGTCCTAGTAAACCACTTAAAGGGAACCCTTTTTCATGATTCGCATGGTGGAAGACCAAATATTATCTAGATACAACACCAGCAACAATCTAAAACGAAGTTGGGATGTAGTCAAGGCATATCGAGCAACTTCATATGTTGATCACACAAAGATAGCCATGCATGTGATCATGACTGGGAATATATGCGCATATCAGCAAAATTAAACAACCCTCCACTTCTCAAACATCGTCACATGGTTTTTAAATTACATTCAAGTATTAAAATAATCCACACCAATTGAGGTTCTTCTCAGATCTGCTATCTTTCTATGTCGACATACTAACAAAACAGGTTACTAGATTCATCACCTACAAGACAATTATACACAGCTTCACAAATTACAGCAAATGAGGAAAATACCTCAGCTTCATTTAGATTGAAAGCGAGAAGGGAAAAAGGTAATATGCAAATGTTCAAACAATATTCCACTTTCACTTCAGTCGTCACTGAAGATCATCATTGCCTCACAGAATCTACCACTGAAATAAGATGATAGAATTCCTAGTCCCCTAAAAACTTATTCTCGTAAAGGCAAACATGGGAAGTGGAAGCTGAATTAGCTGGAATAGGAGCTTTAGTGGATGAATATTTCCAGGCACACATCTTCAGTGGTTATTTCCTACTCCTCCAGTCTTGAGTGGTTATTCCCACTCCTCCAGTCTTGAGTGGTTATTCCCCACTCGTCCACTCTTGGGTGAATATTTCCCACTCTTCCATTACCCTAATGTTCAGAAGGTAATGGAATATTGAAAAACCTAAAGTTTGGCTAGGTTTCAGGATGGAAGAGGAGATAGGGAGGGAAGAGGAGAAAGTTAATCTGGAGAGCATGCTACAAAAATTGGAGCTAAGAATATGCAATAATCAACATTGTTAACATCAACTAAAATTGCTTTTTGTTCATTTTACAACTATCTTTGTAAATACAGAAAGTAATTAAACATATAATTGAGCAATCCAATAATCCTATAGTTGAAACAGCATGTTAATCGACTCAAATCCAAAACTCAAATCTTTACAACTACTAGGGAGAGCCATAGATGCACTCCATAAAAAACTGAACAATTTGAGGCAGTCCACAACTGAAATGGGAATAAATCGCCTACAAATAACTAATCAGAATCCTATGCCGAACAAGATCATAGAATAGGGAAAGAAATGAAGTACTCTGTACTGAACTAACTAAAGTTAGGCAATGGGGGAATACAATTTCTACACTTTGGGTTGTGAAAAACATTCAAGCTATAAACTGCTTTAATATAAAGAGAGTGATCAAAGAACAACGACTGTTCAGTTTTAGCTAGAGACCTTGTCTAGCTTCAAATTATACTATGAGAGGTGAAAATGTTACGAGACCAACAAAGGTAATACATTTCATCCTAATTCATATAGTGATATCAACTTAACTGAAACAGATTTGAACAAGGTGTCAGGTTCAGAAGAAAAAATAAAGAAGAAAAATGCTGATTATAAGCAAGAGAAATTCCTGCTGCAGAGCCTTAAAATTCTAACACAAGTCCCTGGTCTGAGGCCCAGCAGAAAACTGCAGGAATTGAAAAATAAGCTTGAAATAGCAGGAACAAGTATCTAAATAAAATCCTAACCAATAAGTGATAGGACCTAGTTAATAAGGAGCTTCGAATAAAACCAACGAATGCAAACAATAAAAGCTATGAACAAGAAAATATGCAAAGAGTTTGAAGAGCTATATACTCTATTTATCAAGAATAACTACCTCTAATTCCACAGCAATAAAAACATACCTAATGATTCTCCAAACAGTTAGATCATTTGATGAAGAACAACTAAAAATTTAAAACAAGAACAACATAATATAGAAAGGACAGAAAAAGAAGAGTGAGAAAGCAAGAGAGAGAAACCAACATTTAGAGATTAAATAGGAAACAGATATAAAGTTGTCAAATTCAATACTCAAGCTGGCCACCATAACCGTCACTCTAGGTACTTAAATTAGAGACTTTACCTGGACTGTGAATGGACCAACTATTTATTTAGGTTTAAGCCTGACAAGAATAATATTCTACGACTAGGAATTCATTTATTTTCAAGCCGAAACCTTTATTGTCTAGTATTTGATTACCAATCCCTTATATTGGATTGTGTTACCTTCACTAAAAACAAAAACAATAATATAAACCAAGCTAACAGACTTAAAAGGAAAAATAACTTCAACTAATAAGCTAGCATTACTGCATCAACAATATCTAGACATTCCTGTGATTTCATGATATAGTTTAATACCATTAGTAAATAGTCTAGGAAACAAGATTACAAGTTATAGTAACGAAACTTCCAATCATCTCCAATTTTCAAGCAACTAAATAATGCTACAAATGCAATATAATCTTCAGTAAGCAGAAAACCGCAGATGTTTCCAGAATGAAAAGCCACAATAATAGTAACATCATCTACAATGTTAGAACCAAAATTGCATAAAGCAACCTCGAAGTCATGGAACCATAGCTGCCTCTGTGACAACTGAACATATACAAATGGCATATGATCTTTAGTAAGCAGAAAATCACAAATGTTTCCAAAACGAAAAGCCAAAATAATAGTAACATAATCTACAATGTTTGAAGCAAAATTGCATAAAGCAACCTCGAAGTAATGGAACCATAGCTGCCTCTGTGACAACTGAACATATACAAATGGCATATGATCTTTAGTAAGCAGAAAATCACAAATGTTTCCAAAATGAAAGGCAAAAATAATAGTAACATAATCTTCAATGTTAGAAGCAAAATTGCATAAAGCAACCTTGAAGACGTGAAAGCATAGCTGCCTCCGTGACAACTGAACATATACGATGGGGTAAACTTGCTGAAACATGTTGAACTGAAGACATCTAACCAAAAACAATCATCCACAGGTTGAATATCCAACAAAAGTAAATAGTTATAAGATGTTCATGGCAGCGAGCCAGTCACATAATAGCCACGAAACAACTTGTGCATTCTCCACAGTAAGGGAGAAAAATTCAAAACTGATCCTTCCGACATAAAGCTACTAAACAACTAATAATTTACATCAATCATTGTAATTCCAGACAATGGAAGAATCATATATGGCATCCATCACGAGACTCAGGACCAATTGCAATGCTTACCACAAGGCAACAAGTTTTACACCATCACCATGTAGTTTTAAAGTCATCAGCAACAAATCATCTAATTCTTGGTACTCCAAAATACCTAACTAAACATGTCCAAAGGTCTAAACAATGAAGATTTTGAGAAAAAAAATGAGATATAAATGAAGCAAACCTGTTACAAACCAGACAGTGAACCATTAAATCTGTTTTTAGAAGTATAACAAGAATAATTTTGAACAACTAGCAATTCATTTATTTTCAAGCCAACCCCTTTATTGTCCAGTATTTGATGGACCAATCCCTTATACTGGACTGCTTACCTTCACCAAAAACAAAAACAATAAAAACCAGGCTAATAGAGTGTTTAATAAGGAAAGACAACTTCAACTAATAAGCTAGCATTATTGCATCAACACTATCTAGACATTCCTGTGATTTCATGATATAGTTTTATACCATTCCTAAATGATCTAGGCAACAAGATTACAAGTTATAGTTAACGAATTTCCAATAATATCCATTCTTCAAGCAACTAAATATTGCTGCAGATCACATACGATCTTCAATAAACAGAAAGAAAACCACAAATGTTCGAGAATGAAAAGCCACAATAATATTAGCATAATCTACAATGTTATAAGCAAATTGCATACAACAGCCTAGAAGTCATGAAACCATAGACGAGAAACAGCTTGTACATTCTCCACGGTAAGGGAGAACAATTCAAAACTGATCTTTACTACAACAACTAATAATTTAGATCAATCATTGTCTATCTAGGCAATGGAAGAATCATATATGGCATCCATCAGAGGACTCAGGAACAATCGCAAAATACCATCACCTTGTAGTTTTAAATTTAATCAGCACAAATCTCCAATTGATGGTACTCCAAAATACCTAATTAAACACGACCAAAAGTCTAAACAACGAAGATTAAGAAAAAAAAGTGAGATCTAAACGAAGCAAACCTGTTACAAACCAGACAGCGAAGACGGCCCTGCTTCCCATCCTCCAAGTAACGCTTTCTCTCTGCCTCATTCTCATTAATCACTTTCGCAAAATACAAAAATGCCTTCTTTATCTGATTCTGCTCTACCTCAATATGCCTAGTAAACATACCATCACCACTAATTCTCATATGCTTCCCATGCCGCAATTCATCAATTATATCCCTCCGAAATGGGCTACTCGTTGCCGCCGAAAACTCTCCTCGATAATCAGACGGACCCATCGGGTAAGCATCATTAGGATTATTCCTATACTTAAATTCCTCCTCATATTTCCTCTTCAAAGAAAGGTTGTGATTCATATCGCGGAACCCTAATCCTTCCGGGCTCATTTGGGGGAAGTGAGGAACACCACCACCAACAGGTAACTCCGAAAGATGCATTGGCGGTAGCAGCTGCCGAGGAGGGAAGTCTTGGTAATCCGGCGGGAGAGCGAAGTACGAACGGACACTGCCGTCAGCAAGGACGAACGTCCGGCGCTCCAGCATGTGGAAGCCGTATGCTGGTGCCGGAGGTGGACCTAGGTCCGGGAACGGAAAAGGCGGTACTGCCGGTGGAGGCATTGGATCATTAGGACCCGGGGCGGCTTTGGGCCTGGGTGACGGTTTTGAATTTGGAAGGGGTTTGGGGTGTTTGGGTTCACCGGGTTTGGATTCTTGTGGTTGACTGGTGGCGCCCGCCGTGGAGGAGGATTCCCACCGGGATTTGCGGTGGGAGCCGCCGGAGGCGGCGGGGGGTGGTTTGTTGACGGTGGATTTTGGGTGGGAACCACCGGCCATCCCTCAGTTCGCGACGCTGTAGAGAAAATATCCTGCGTGGGTTTTGATTGGGTCTTGTTTTGTTCCATTTGGGCTAATATCATGTGGTGTGTATATACCGGATCACATGGTGGGCTTATCCCAATAATCCAATAAGAATTTGCCACGTCATCACGGCACTTGTGATGACTCACACCTTGTATTCCCTGCGAATGTTCTTGGTCCGTACAAATGGATAAGTTGGAATGAAGTTAAGAAGCAGAAGCAATTGTAAAGCAGAAATCTATGTGGAGGATAGCCGAAAGGTGAAGGTAAGGCTATGGACTCTCTTTTTACCTTATGGGTAGAACTCCATAGCTTGTGTTTCTCGTTCCCTTATGGGTTTTTTCTCATCCTCGAATCGATAAAGCTTACCTATATCTGATACTGATTGCATTGACAGTTGGATAAAACTGAGATTCGTATAAATCCCATGAAGTTTTTGGCTAAGTAAATGGGGTAGCAGAAGAAATCAAGAGATTGATCCTGAGTATAAGGAGGGGGTGGGGTTTTAGGAAGCCAACTTAGTTGATACGCAGATACGAGAATGCCTGTGATTCTTGCAGCAAATATAGTTCCTTTCTTTCCCTGCAGAAGAATGGAAGTAGCCTCTGAACTTAACAATCACTGTGAGTTGTATCATTTGCTGGGATTGATTTGAATTTTGTTTCTGTAGAAATGCCACTAGACATCTCTTGGTAATTAGCCAGAAATAAGCACTGGCAATTCGCACAAGAAGATTGGCTCTGTTCTCAGATCCTTTAGTCTTCAATTTCTGCTTCAGTTCGTGTTCTTTGATGTTATTGATGGTGTATTCGTGCTTTACTATAGGTAAGTTGAGATTCAGTTGTGATGTTGTAAAATTATCACAAGGTACTCCTTCAACTCGCCGCCATATCTTAGTTTGTGGTACTTCATTTGTCACTATTCTTGCCTTGAATTGCGTCTTAACACCACTTCGAGTACAAGCTGAAAATGAGTCAAATGACCAAGAACAGAAGGATGATGGAGTTATTGGGGCTCTCAAATCGATGTTTGATTCTAATGAGAAAACAAAATCTGGGAAAATATTGCCAAAAGCTTACCTGAAGTCAGCAAGAGAGGTCGTGAAGACACTGCGTGAATCGTTGAAGGAAGACTCCAAAGATATCGCAAAGTTCAGACGGACAGCAGATGCAGCAAAAGAGTCGATTCGTGAATATCTGAGCAGTTGGAGGGGCCAAGAAAAGGTGCTTCGTGAGGTATGTATCTTCATCTGAGCTTGATTTTGAAGACATTTTTAGGCATTGTCATTTCAGATGGTGTGGTTTACTTGCAGGAATCATACCTGAAGTTAGAAAAAGCAATTCGGTCTTTAGCCAGTTTTTACTCCAAAGCCGGTCCATCCGCTTCAATCCCAGAAGAGGTGAAGTCAGAGATCTTAAGGGACTTGGATACAGCTGAAGAATTTTTGTGATTATGAATGTAGTTCTGCTTAAACCCTTGGAAAAATTTGCAACATGATTCTTGGTTCTTTCATGGAAATGAACAATGTACAACATGATTCTTAGAAACTGAACCACAGATACTACTTACATTACAGGCACTGCTAAGACTTACAACTGAATCAGAAAAATGGGAAACAAATTAACCGAAATAAACACGATCCCATGATGATCTGCACAACTGGAATGACGACCACTTGACATTAGTATTACTCTTTCCCTTTAATATCGGATAATCAGCAGCTGAGCTCGCAAGAGTATCACTCCTTCAGATCAACTTCACAGATGTCTTGCACACTATCACTGACGTATCAAGAACGTGACAGTACTCCTTTTGAGCTGCATATACCGAATCAAGAAACATTAGGAGTTTAGAATGCAGTGAAAATATATTGAACAACACAGCACTTCATGCATACACAACAGAGCTAATGTAATCCGCAATAAACCACCATATTTTTAAATTCCAGTCTTGTCAGGACTTGAGAGACATTTTTAAAGTTAGAAACATTATTAAAACAGACGTGAAAGGAAGACACTCGAAACCAAGCAAACATTCTAAAAACCAGGAGAACACTACTTCATGTCCAACGGTAATAATGATTTACTAACGGCTTAAGAATAAAGAATGTTGATGACAAAAGCATGCGAGGTCAACACAAAAGCAGTTACATTTCAGAGAAGTTATCCAACCTTGGCACAGTCCCAAGCCGGCGTTTGTCATGTTCTGTTGCTTGGCGAAGAGCCCTAGAAAAAGCTTTGAAGGTTGCCTCAATTATATGATGAGAATTTCTGCCAGCAAGCTGTGAATATATTTTGCAGTTTCAGAAGGACAAGCATAAGAAGGGCAGATCAAAGGAAATTATAATAAACAATGACCACATTTCAATCATAGAGGGTATTTACATATTTTCCATTTCACTTTCACTAAAATTGAAGGAGAATTTTTGATGGTGTTACCTGGCGAATATGAAGTGTCATGCCAGAAGTGTTCACCAAAGACTGGAAAAAATGCTCCACCAGCTGCAAATAACAATGAAAAATTCACTCACAAACTATATTTATCAGTTAATGTCAACAACCAAAAGTTATGGGAATGGAAAACAGAGAAAGTAATAAATGTGGGAAGGCAACACTCCAAATTTTTTTGATCCAGTTACAATTTCATCACTCATGATCCATAGCATTTTATTCTCCCTATAAAAGTCGATTTATATTTCATTTTCTAGTTAAGTAATAAATGGAAATATTTGTAAGGACTTGAGTGCCATACGTTACTCTCCATATGAAAGATTTGACTGATGATTACTAAAGTAGCAAATGAAGATAGTGATAGGTAAGCACCTGAGTGTCATATGTTCCAACTCTCTCAGTAGGAATTTGCAAATCACAGCTTAAATGAGGCCGGCCAGACAAATCCTGAAATGAAAAAATCACTTCGTTAAAGCACAGCGTAACTTTACAGAAGAAAGTTTAGTGACATGATGTAATAGGAAAAAGTTCATTAGCTGAAGTGCAGAAAACGGTTTGGTTATATACAAATCCATTTTCAGAAAATAGCAGGTCGGTTCAA
>JANQAP020000414.1:11782-48390 GCA_026874005.2 Erythroxylum coriaceum
AGGGACTAAAAAATAGGCTCATTAATTGATATAAAAAATCTACTTGAAAAAGTGCTTTTTTGAAAAGCTCCAAATTTAAGCTTTTGAAAAAGCTGTATTTTAGCTTTTAAAAAAGCTATTTCTACTCCAAAAGTGCTTTTGAAGTTTACAACCAAACACTCATTTTTTCTTTAAAATAGTTTTTGCGGTGGAAAAAAGTACTTTTCTACCTGCCAAAAGCTGAACCAAACGATATTTAATTTCACCTTATACCCGTTAAAATAATTTTTATGATAAAAATAAAAAACTTAATAATATCTTAATAATAACTTAATAATAGTTTGATAATATCTATTATTTCTTATTCCCAATATTTAATTCCAACTTATCCCCCCCACCCTTCTTAAGAATAAAAATCTAGAATTATTTAGAATTTATAAAAAAATTTTCGTTATCCATTTTATCTATTACCAATAACCAAACCTTCCTCTTTATTATTTGTTACCTAATAAGAAATGTTAAAAGTGTGCTCGGAACTTCGTTATATGCTTCTTTTCTTTGTCTGTTTGAAAAGAAGCCTTAGATCCTTACAATTCAAAAGGTTTATAGGTTTAAAATCAAAACTTGGGATTAGGTACAAACTTACCGTAGAATGTTTGAGGCGTTGATTATAAAACTAGACCCTCGTATAGGTGCATATGATTATAGGTATGACTTGACTAGTTTGGTCGGGTCAACCTGCGACCCCAATGATAGGGGTCATTACTCATTAGTCGAGGCCGAGTAAACCAATAAACCAGGGCATCAAGATCTGACCGGGTTTTGCGAGTCCCCTAAGTGTATTGGATCAAGCCCAATTAAATGGTCCTACCCATTTCATTAGATCCAGTGATCAAGTACGTCGAAACTCACAGAGAAGCCCCAATTCTTCTAGATCCACTTCTTTAATACCATTTTACGCCTCTCTCTTATCTCCGGGGTCTCGTGTTCGCATCTTTGTGATGGCCGCTGTCACCGTGGAAACCACCTCGCCGGATCAAGAGACGAACCGTCTCCGTGCAGAATCTATTCCCGTTGTCGATCTCCGCCTTCTTTCCCAGTCAGAGCTTCTCTCACTCTCTCTCTGCTCCTCCTCCTCCTCCTCCGTCGCCTCCTCTCTTCTCAACGACTCCGATGTGTCTACCCCTAAAATCGATCGCTCCGTCTTCAATGAATCCGCGGGAAGCCGAAAGCAAACATTCTCTCGTCTCCGACTCGCTCCTCGCTCTTCTAGTTCGCAATTTGCTCCTTCTTCTTCCAATCATAACTTCACATCTCCCATTCCCCGCCAAAGTATAGAACAGTCTCTGTACGAAGAGGACATGCAAATCGTTTGTCTTCTCAAGTCTCTATTCGGTGACAATTCTAAGGAGAACGAGAATGTAGACGATATTGATCTTGTTCCGGTTCCGATTCAAGAGTATCTTGGTTTCTCGTCAGTGAAGGATCAAGAATTGCAAGATGTTCCGGTTAGTTTTGACGGAACTGAAGTTAGCGATGCGATTCCGATACCTACCGGCATTATTGATGCTGTTTCCAAGAAACGGAAGCGAGGTCGGCCGCGGAAGAATGAGAATAATGTCGATAATAATAATGACAACAAAACTAATCAAGTGGTTATAGAGACTGAGAATTGGGACAGTGACAGTCAGGAGATTGATGTGAATGAGAATGAAGTAGAGGTGATGGAGAACAAAGATAGAGAACAGATGATGATGGTGAACAAGAATGGAGTGGTGGTGGACCTGACGGCTCTGTGGGGAGCGGAGGAACTGTATGGAGAGGAGCTAAGGAGGAGAACGACGGGGCTGTTGACGGAGGCGGAGGTTTTAGGGTTTTTGCAGGGTTTGCCCGGAGAGTGGGGGAGTAGGAGAAATAAGAGGAAAGTTGTGGATGCTGATTTGTTTGGAGATGCATTGCCTATTGGATGGAAGCTCATGCTTTGTCTCAAGAGGAAGGCCGGTCAGGTCCGGTTGGGTTGTAGAAGATACATAAGGTTTTAAACTGATTTTTGGCTTTCCTGGTTTGTTTTCATTGCTATCACTATACGAAATAGAATGATTTACGGTGGTTCATCTTCTGTTTAATTGTATGGAGACAATGACGAAAAGTGGAGCTTGAAATCTATGTTTCTAGGTAGTCACCGGTGGGAAAATATCCTCGGAACCTAATGGTTGCTGAAAAATTCTGGATTTGAGTCATGAGATATATGATAATGCTGTTTCTAGCATGATTAAGTTTCGGGAAGACTTGAATATGTGAACTTCTGATCGTGGCTTGTGTTGTACGAGGGTAGTTGACTAGAGAAGAATAGTAATTGATATTGGACATTTTAAGATAGGACTTAGGAGCTTCTGATTGTGCTTTGTGTTGTGTGGCTCAGATTCATGTTAGCTTCCGATTGTGCTTTGTGTTGTGTGGCTCACGTGCATAATATGTCCAATATAAATCATTATTCTTCTGCTAGTCAACTACCCTCATTTCTGTTGCTGTGAATTCATATTTCTCCCTTTTGACTATTCTTTTGTTCTTTCTGTTTCATTGTACTGCCACAATTTTAACCAGAAATTATCATATTGGTTGCTTTATTGTTCTGGTAATATATATTGTAAGCATATATATTTTTACACACACGCACGCACACATGTATATATTTATGTGCCTTTAGATGTCACATTGTTTGAAGGTATGGTAGATATTCACTCATTTATCTTGTATAATTTCACTTAAACTTCGTAGGTTATTTTAACAACAATCTCTCTGTTGGTAAGGTTATGTGAGTCTTGTAGTTGATGAATAAGTGTTTTGTGAGTTGATCTTGTCTAATTAACAATTTGACATGCCTCTACTTGTTCAGTGGTTTGATTGGGACGCAACTTTTATAGACTGATAGGATTCAAGTTATACTTGTGATTGACTTGGGCTGTTCATAACAATTTCGGGAATTATTTTATATATCTGGTGTATGTCTTATGTGGCAGTATTTTGCTATTCCTTTTGGATGTCCTTTTACTGTTGGTGTTATAGTTCCCCATCCTTATGCAGTTTCTAGATATTCCTAGTCCCTGTGGGAGTAGCAACTCCCCTTCAACTCACCTGGGGTAAGCTGTAAAGGATTGTCTTGTAATGTCCTCTGGATCCCACTAAATATGAAAAGTTTTGAAATAAAATGATATATTTATTTACATATTGCTGGATTGACGTCGTTACTCCAATTTGGTGATTTCTTCTTTATTGATTTGTTATGTTGCTTATTGTTTGCATAACACTTACCTCTAAATCCTAATTTGGAACTATCCAGCCCTAATGGGCGGCAGTTTGTGTCATGCAAGGAAGTCTCATCATACTTGCTATCATTCCGTGGTCTTCATGATGCAAATGAGTTGGACAATGGCCATTTTGAGAGCAATATGCAGTGTACTGACAACATAACTTCTGGGAGAGTAAGTGGGTGTTTTAACATGACTTGCAATTTTCAACTTCTTGGTATAGATTATGTTAACAAAGAGTCATGCAGGTCAGAGATTTTCTCAAAAATGACAATAGTGGGGGTGATGTGACTTCCTGTTTGGTGTTGCCCATAGCTTCCATGTCTACTGAACATGAAAATCAACCAACACAACTCAAGGTGGGGAGTGGTGACTGCGTAGTAACAGGTAAAAGATATAAATGCCACAAATGCACTATGTCTTTCGATGAGCAGGATGACTTGTTGGAACATCTATTGTCATTTCATCAGAGGGCCCCAAAGAGGCTTAGATGTGGAACATCCATAAATGAAGAGGTGATACTTAAAAATGGAAAGTATCAATGCCAATTCTGCAGTAAAATTTTTGAAGAAAAGCACCGGTATAATGGTCACCTTGGAAACCACATAAAAGAATATGTCAAAAGAGTCGAAAAATCTGTTGGTATGAAGGGCTCTAGACATGCATTTACTGGAGTTCCTTCCATTGCTACAAACATTAAAGAATCAAGTACAATTGAGCAGGATGCTGTTGCAAGAACTTCTGATAATACAACTCAGGATGAAAGAACTATTGTTCCATTTTGCGAAGTAAATACTTCTGTTGCAATTGATGTTGGTTCACATGATTTTGTTAGTTTTAGTAATAGTAAAAAAGTGGAGAAGATGATTGAAACTGCTGAGAGAACAAACTTTTGTTCATTTGGAGAATTAACTTCATCAACTATTCAGAATAGTTGCATTCATAAATCTTATGATGAAGCCGATGCTTTAAGGTCTCCAATGAATGGGATCAATAATTTTGATGCGGAGTACACCATTGCACATATTCACAGCTGTGTTTCTGCTAATAGGGACCAGGCCTCTATTGTTAAGGACGATTTGAATAGAGTTGAGGACATTGAGGACAGAGTTCAATCTGCCAAACTGAATTACATGGAAGTTGATAACCAGAATTTGATTGGCAAAGATAAGCCAATATCTGATTTTGGTAATAGTTGCATTATGCAGGAGAATGTTGCAATTAAGATTCAGGAGAACAATAGTTCCACAGCTTCTTCAATGGTTCCATTTGGTAAACACATAGATTACAGATCTCTAGATAGTGAAAATCAGATTCTCATTTCCACCACAGTGGAACCTATGCTGGAAATGAGTTCTAACGATGCTTCATTTACATATTTGGATGAACAGGAACATGCTTTAAACTCTAAATTGAATGATTTGTCTGCCATTCAGATAGATGAATCTGAAATTGATAAAGTGGTTGAGTGTGGAGATAATGAGCAAAGAGCTGTTGCTGGCAGCAGTAACCCTTTACAGATTGAGAATATTACAAGTCATAGCAGCTGCTTCGTTGTTCCAAATGCAGAAGAGCAAATGCATGATATTGGAAATAATACCATTGCAACTGCCAAACACACATTAATCAAACCACATCAAAAAAAGGAATATGAAGGCATTCAGCTTACTTTATCTGGCGTTGAGCAAACTTTTTTTCTAAAAAATAATGAGGTCAAGTTCTCTAACGTCACAATGGAGGTGCACAATCATAATGTAGTGTCATCCTCTAAGGATAGTGATAGCATAGATGTTGGTTTGGTTGCTGGCAATGCTACTAAAATTGATGTGGAAAAAGGGTTTGACAGTTCCTTACTTGGAGTTTTCAATAGCCCACAGGAGAGGCCTGTGGAGAATACAAATTCTGATGGCAACATGACAAGGCTATTTTGTGACAGGCAAGCACGTGAAAATGAAAATAATGTGAGTGAGGAGTTCTCCATCACAGTGAAGGAGCACAAACATAAGGAAAAGAGAAGCTTCAGTAATGATGAGAAACATTTTGTGTCGTACGGCAAAAAGGAGAGAGATTTAATGGTAAGTTATGTGGAGGAAACATGTTCTCAGAGTCAGAGTAATCATGAGCAGCATACTTTTGCTGATGAAGACAATATTGATATATGCAGTGGCACTGCACATGAGCTTAAGCACAAAACGGAATCAGTAGAGAGTATACTTTGTCTCTCTGGCAGTACTACGCCACAGGGCATTGAGAATAATATGAACAGGCTTTTTTCAGGCACACTTGATATCATGCCTAGCATTGACAGCTTCAAGAGTTCTAGGAAAAATGATTTGGTGATTGATTTTGATAGCCACAAACAACCTAAAGAAAATGTCACATCTGATTTTATGTGGGGAATCAATGATATGCAATCTGCAGACTATTTTCCTGCATATAGTTTGGTGTCTGATAAGGTATTAGCTATGCTCATACTTAAAATACTGCATGTTAATTGAAGATCATGCTTCTATCATGACATTTATTGTTACAGTATTGCAAATTGTTTCAACTTTAGGAAATACTTGGTCAGTCATTTCTTTATGGCACTGGGTTATTCTTGGGCATTGTGAATAGAATGTTAATATTCCTTTACATTTAGCCCTTGCAGCTTTGTCCTTGATTTGTCCTCCGTTTAAGTTTTCTTTTTTTGCCTGAAAACAAGGATTTGTTTTAAGAGGCTTATCCATTTATTCTACAATGAAAGTTATAGTGAGCATATTAAAGTTTACAATTTTGGAGAGTTGTGACAGTTTTAGCTTAGAGTAGAAGTAAATCTTTGCTTCGGATTCTGTAGAAATATTTGGTATTTCTCCAGAGCCTTTGTGTTTTTGGTGATTTATAAAGTAATCATAACTTGTAATTTTTTTTTTCTTGTTGCAATGGACAGGGTGGAAGTGAAATTGGTCAAAAGTTTGATGGCTGTCAAGGGAGGCTGAGCAGCATGACAAATTTGGAATATTATGCAACAACTTCTAAGATGAGCACTCATACAGATGGATCCAGTTTCTTTTCTTGTGCTGCAGGAATTTCTGATGGTTTTAACTCATCGCTCTGGCATGAGAAGGGAGCTTTGCATTTGTTGCCTAAGGCTACGGGCAGAAACTCTGTTCCTACCATCTGTGCAAGTTGCAAGAATGAGTTTTATCATGAAGCTTTTGGAGCTGAAATACAAACAGCCTCGTTGAATTTCATTTGTAGAGTCTGCAAGCCTAAGTTCTGTGGGTGCTAGATCCTTTACGGAACGATTGACCAAGAAAATCCAAGCTTCATTTAGGAGTACCATTGTGCCCATGTCAAGTTGAGCTATATTCAGGTATTTCTATTGGACAATACTTTTTTCCTTAAAGGTCCCAAGGTTTTTAGATTGTTACAATCCACTATTCATTTGGTATCTTAACTGTGTCTTCTAGTAGTTGATCATGGAACGAGTACCAAAATTGCTTAGTTTAATCCCAACCACCAAATGCTACCTTCCCGATTTGAATTCTGACGGAGGAAGAAGCAACATGTCTCCCTCTACCACCACTAGGCCACAGTGGTTGTTGACTTGTTGGTTACTTTTTGAAGGTTGCTTGAGCTATCTTTTTCGTGTTCTAATGATGCTCAACATATAAATGTAAACATCAAGCTCCTAGAGCAATTGATTAGACCTATCAATATTGTGTTTACATGAGACTAACTCAGCAGTCATGTTTGTCCTTTTTGGATATTAGTAAAGAAGTGGGCCATGTTATTGAGAAGTAGTTGGTTTAAGAATTGTGGTTGTTTGAATTTTAGTACTGATGGCATCCATTTTGGGTCCTTATCATCAACCATTTGGATCACTGACTAAAAGGACCATGGGAGGAGCATCTGAAAAGGTCTAATGTGTGATTGTAAATGTTCATTAATTTGTTCCTTTTTTCATTCTGGCTGGATTTATCCTTTTGTTTTATGTCATTTCCTTTGTTTCCTTTCTAGAGTTTTGTTCCCCTGATCGGTTTGTTGTGTAAAAAGAATAATCCTCTGCCTTCTATACCGTTCTCCTAAAAATGGTTTTGTTTAAAGTCGCTGACACTTTCTTTGTTTTTGTGACAATTTGTGTACCCAGGGTTGATGGCTGCACAGCATTGTGGCCCAACGTGACCAGAGGCAAGAGGCTGATTTTAAAGTTCTGGTTGGACTCTGTTGTCTCTTGCCAGATGATAAAATGGTTCACAAGTTAGATTGCTGATTTTTTTTTTTTGGGTTCATTTATCTTGTGAAGGGCATATCATTTCATCAGTAGAAAAGTATCAGGTGTTCAATCACATAACCAATTAGTTTAGGTTCTGTTAGGCATTTGTCTCGAACGCAAAACCCTTCATTCTAGATGTTCTTTTTCTCAATTCAAATATTTAGCCAGTGATTATTTATTCTATGACTACTGCTTTACTTTGCTTCTTCGTGTATGCCCAGATATTTCTTGGGCGCCTCTGTTGGATTGGAAGCCTTTGCATGTGACGTGGTTGAAAAGGCTTAAATTGCTCGTCTTCAGGCAGAGTAAATAACCAATAAAAAATAGGAGTAAATAGAAGAACTATAGTTCAGGCGGCACACATCCTAATCAATGTCCCCTCTTATCTGACAGCAGAGAGTATAAGAACATAAATATTTTAGGTTTAGGCTTCTTCTCTGGGTTTTATACTCAATAAGCTAACCCGGATAAACTCAATGAAAGTGTAACGTACATTACATGCTAATACTATACCTGGAGAGGGGGAGAGGAGGTAATGTTATCTAGATTTATGTGGTAGACTTCTTTGCATAAGATAATTTACAATTACTAGAGCTGAAGGAGTCGATCTTGTTAGATACTGGGGCTAACAAGGTGAAAGACATTACTATGGACCACTCTACAAGTGCTACTACATGGAAATAGTCCTGTCCTCGAGTAAAGTTTGTGCTAACAAATATCAGGTGAGGCAAAATGCTTAGGTGGTGGAAGAATAGGAATCATTAACAAGGCGTTCCTCAAAAGAGGAAACATCTACCGAGTTGATTGCTCTGTCTTCTTGTTATCATTCCTACAAGTATTTATATATATATGTAATGTATGCCGATGCTGTGCAGTGCAGCTCTGCTTATTTCTCCTGAATTTCTTTTATCTATAATATTATTCATACTATAGATTTGCAAATGATTGCCTACTAAACTGTCTCCCTAAAATTTTGCCCATGTGCTTATCGCTGTCCTGAGGAGTTGGAGGAGACCACTGTAGGGTAACAAAGTAGTTAGGCCACTGTTAAAATATCTTTTACTTGGTTTGATTTGACTCAATATAAATTCTAGTTTGTTAGTAATATTCGTAATAAAATTTATAATATCAGGTAACGGCAGGTACTAAGGCTTCAGAGTTCACATTGGTTGCCAGTAAGATCAAAGAAAATAGAACAACGAAAAGTCAGAAGTTAAGAACAAGATGGATGCTAAAGGCTGCCAGTCTAATTTATAAAAGCCATGCGTGCCTATGTTAAGTTTAACATTGGTTAACTAAATAGAATAAGATTGGTTAAGGAATTGTAAACACCACACCACAGTGGCTCACTTCACTCGAACCATACAAAAAGAGTAGCCCCCGACCAGACCCGTGCCTGCGGCGGTGGGGAAGGTGAAGAAGAGAGAGGATAAGAATAAAAGTTCAGTTTGGTAGGACCAGGAGTAGGAGTGATCTGTTTATTTATAAATCCATAAAATTTTCAATTCGTGTGTGCTTTATGCCCTCCCAAGCCCTAAAGTAATCTTCAACATCTGAGTTCTGACCCTTTTATCCAATCGTTTAGCCATAACCTGGGAGGTACCGCTCCGAAGAATAAGATTTTATTCGGGTCACGAACCAAACCGCCACGGTAACCAATCACAGTCCCCAGCTTTAGTTTGTCCCTCCTTCTATACCCACCTGAATTTGTTTATTATAAAAACTGGATCTACTTTTGTCTTCCTTTTATTTGTTTTTGGAATTTTGTTTTTTGTGCGGAAGATGGGTGGCCGGATCGGCATGGGTTTGCTTTTGATTTTGATTTTGATTTTGATTTGTGGATGGCTGCCGTACTCCTACTCCTCCGCCACCTCCCCGGTCCAATCCGCTAGGGTTTCGATGTGTAAGTTGCAGTCCCTCTCGGATTCGATCTTTGGGATTCGAGATCAAAACGATGTCGGTGGTTATCTCCATGTCACTGGTGTCACGGAGGTCAGTGATGTCTTTTTCTTGCTCTTTCTGTTTCTTTTTTTTTTTTTTTGGGTGAAGTTCTCGATCTTTGCCTCATAATCTCTGCGGGTTCTTTCGCTTTCGTCTTTATCAAGATTATTGAAACTTAGAATTGGTAATACCGTTAGTGTGGAGAAGATTCCTAGTATACCTGTTTACTATTTTGCTTCTGGGTCTCCGTTCGTGGGCGTAAATGGGTTGACTTTATGCATTTTAGGCTTGGTTCAGTTGGCACTTATTGCATCTTTGACGACACTAGTTCTTACACACCAAAGATTTATCTTGTGAATGAATTGTGCAAATTTTGTGGCACATCTGTACAGACTTCTGATGATTTATTATTAGGTTCTTAATTGTCTATACTGAATTCGATGGATATTTGCTAACTTCGATTGGTGTTTAAATGTATTTGTTGCTGTTGGTCTCCTTACTGATTGGATTTGTATTGCCTTTTGAAGGGAGATGAGGGCTCATTGCTGAAGGCATTGGATGTGCTTCACAAGAATAATCATAAATTTGTAGCTGTGCTTTTCCATGCCTCATGGTGCCCTTTCTCGAGGAACTTTAGACCAATCTTCTCCCTCTTGTCTTCCTTATATCCATCAATTCATCATCTTGCAATCGAAGAATCATCTGTTAGACCAATGTCAGGACTTAAAATCTACGTGAATTTTAATACATTCCTAGCATGTTTATGGTCTTTATATTATAACAACGATAGGATTTCTGCAGGACGCTGCACAAGTATAAAGTTCATGGATTCCCTAGGCTTTTCCTACTGAATTCTACAATGCGTGTTCGCTATCATGGGTCCCGTGGTCTTGGTTCCCTTGTTTTGTTCTACACTGACATTACAGGTGGAACTTTTTCTCCTCACCTTCTACTCAAATTATTTTGAGCTGCAACCGGGCAATATTATCTACCTATCTGCAGTAATGAAAATGTTGTGGTCATTTTTTGTAGGAGAATAGTCTTAGTTATAAAATTTTTCTCATACTGCATCTGTTAAATACTTAAATTAATGCAGATGCTCTATTCAAGCATTTTTTCAGTAAGATTTAATTTATTGTGGTAGCATATAGTTATTTGCGATAATCTCTTGAAGGGTAAATGCTAGTTTTGCTATTCTTTTTGGTCTTGAATTATGCATGCATCATCCCTTGACCATGTCTGTATACGTCATCCTTGAATTTGATGTACATCTATATGTTTGTCATGGTTGAGGATTTATTTTTGCCATGGGACCTTACGAGGATGGTTGATTGTAGGCATTGAGACTGCGTCTCTGGACAAAGAAGTGCTTGAAAAAATTGCACGTCCACCAAACTATGAAAATCATGACCAGATTGAGCAGGAAAATTGTCCATTCCCATGGGCAAGATCTCCTGAAAAATGGTTTGCGCAGGAGACATGTCTGGCATTAGCTACTGCTTTTGTGGTTTTGAGATCGCTTTACTTGTTTTTGCCAGCACTTCATGTGTTGGCGCGGGCTCTTTGGAGAAGGCGCATTCGGATCATCAGATTAGGGAGCCTCTTGGATCATGCAGGAGCCTTATTGAATCAGGTGATTCAACTATGTATTTCCTTTAAGGAACCATGTGGAAAAAGGAATTTGCAGGAAGGAGCTATTAATGCTAGGGCATGGGCTTCCAAGTCCCTCGTTACTGTGTCTATAGGAGATTCGAGCTCCAGTAGGGGTCCACCAATAAGTGAATAATGATGGCCTCAAGTTTGGAGATATCGGATATTCCTACAAAAGGTTGTGATACAAATTTGTCTTCTGCCGGTAGCTTTTTCCCAAGAATGTTCTTGGCATTATGAATGTTGACCATGTAGTGACCCATTTGTCATTTTGTGCATATGTTTAGAATACAATTTGTTTACCATTCAAGAAACAATAAATTAGATTTCAGTTTCTGAACAGATTAATGTTGGTTGAACTGATGTAGACAACCTTATTTAGTTTGTTATACCAATTCAGTGTAAAAATTTGCAAAGGTTGAAACTTAATTCCTGGGATATACATATAGCAGCCTGTCCATTTTATGATCAAGATCCCATTTGCCAGAGTTTTTGAAATATCTACTCTGATTCTGGAATTTGATTTTGCGACTGTACCCATTGGATATAGTTGTAGAACTTGTAGAGAGATGTATGATTTTTCCCTTTACGATACAAATCCCACAGGGTACAGAAGTGATTCTAATTTGTGACCGCCATGAAGTACAGAATGGGGAGATTGAGGACCATTTTTCAAAATTTTCAAGGACACATCTTTTAATATGTTTATAATCCGAGTCGTTTTTACTGCTTAACAAACAAGAATCAATATGAAAGTGATGAGAACTATTAGCTGCACCTGTAAAGAAGTTATACTTGCAAACTGCCTGCGAACTAAAGATGCATCTATTTTTTTATGATTTAACTTATTTTTTACTTTAATAACTCTCTTAATTTTATCGTTTTTATCATTTTTTAATCAATAAAAAGAAGTTTTTTGGCTTAAAATTTTGGAAGCTTTCTTACATAATCAGATGCCAAGTCTTAGAGGCACATAGAACAAAAATCCAACAAATTTCCACTTAGTTTAGGGGGGCCTGGTCCCATCTTTATCATCGGTGACTTGAATCATTAACCTAACCCATCAGACATCCGCTATTGGGTTTTCAGTCAACGTCACACCTTCCTATGTGACCCCACTAAATTCCCATCCAACGCTTCTGATTCACAAATGGACCTTCAGAGTTTTGAACCCAATTTTGACCGTCGATTCTACTGCGCCAACATTGTTAAAAACGCATCATATGTCTCCTGACTGGACCAACCGCTCTATATCATCAGCAGTTGTCTAGTCCAGTCACCAAAATCCGCAATTTCATTTCTCACGTACACGCATAGTCGCACAGAGAGTGAGAGAGAGAGAGAGAAGCAATGGAGAAGGAGAGAGAGCAACTGGTTTACTTGGCTAGGCTCGCAGAGCAGGCTGAGAGATACGATGGTACTTCTTCTTCTTCTTCTTCGAGCAATTTGTATTGCAAAATCTAAGCTTTTGGTCTTTTCTCCTTGTATGTTTGATAAAAGGGGGTGGTTATTGGTATCTTTGATTTGTGTTTTTAGATTATGTACAGACGGGGGTTTTGCTTCGTTTCTCTTGTTGGATTTCTGAGTTTCGATTGGTTGATGTATTGTATGTTCCCATTTCTGCTCATTAACTTATCATTTTGTGTTTCAATTATTCCCTTCGATTTAGGTCCTCTTTCTCTAGGATTAGTGTTGTATTTTGATGCATTTTTAGCTTCTTCGGCTGAAGTACGGTGATCGGTTCATGTCTGATAGGCATGCCATAAATGGAGATTGTCTGGTTTATACTATTCTTTCACTTTGTATCACATCACTTCTTGGTCTCTCTTGTTCATAAACACGAGCCTGGGTACCATATTGGTGAAAGCGTCGATGTGCTTCACTTGTCTATTTGTGTTTTATTTATCCTCAACTCCAAAATGTTCAACCTGCTTGTTGCAGAGATGGTTGAGACAACGAAGAAAGTTGCCAAATTAGATGTGGAATTGACAATTGAGGAGAGAAATTTGCTCTCAGTGGGTTACAAGAATGTTATTGGTGCGAGAAGAGCGTCATGGAGAATCTTGTCTTCCATTGAACAGAAGGAGGAGGCTAAGGGGCATGAACAAAATGTAAAGAGGATAAAGGAATACAGACAAAGGGTCGAAGATGAGCTTTCAAGGATATGCAGCGACATATTGTCAATCATTGATGAGCATCTTCTCCCATCCTCCGGGTCTGGGGAATCAAGTGTCTTTTACTATAAGATGTGAGATTCATTGACCATTATATAATTCCCTTTCCTTTTAGTTGTTGAGCTGTTCTCACTCGGAGCAATGGTTCTGCTACACATTGAAAAATGGACGACACTTTCAAAGGTGGAGGAACTTTTAGATATTTGCTATTTCTCGTGTAATTTGAGTTGATAGGCTGGTGTTTTCTGTGAAGTGATGCAGCCAAAGACCTAATGAAGACTTCACATCATTATTGTGTAATGGGATTTATATGTGTCAACCAGTTTATGACCCTTTTTTAAATTGGTTCGGGACGTTTATTCCCTCCAGAGTTTCAGTAATCAATTATTTCATATTTGTGTTTGTGCTGCTTCGGTTTGAAAATTTCAAGCACCCTTTTATTATATTTTCAGTGTGAAACTTTTTAATCTCTTTGGGCCAGGAAAGGAGACTATTATCGTTATCTAGCTGAGATTAAAAGTGGTGATGATCGTAAAGAAGTTGCAGACCAGTCCCTGAAAGCTTATGAGGTGTTTGGTGACCTTCCACTCAGTTTGAGATTTATTTGCTCTTCACATTTTTGCTCAATTTATTTCCTTACGTTTCTCTCATTTTGTTTCCGAACATTAAATATGCCACATGTTTTTATTTGCACTGCAGGCTTCCACTTCTACTGCTGCCTCAGATTTGCCACCGACTCATCCAATCAGACTCGGCCTGGCCCTGAATTTCTCTGTCTTTTACTATGAAATATTGAATTCCCCAGAAAGGTCAAAATGCCTTTGCTAAAAGATTTTAACCTCTATACTTCAGAAAAATGGTATTAATAATAATGGGAAAAATTTGATAACTATGCTATTTTGTTTATGTGTACAACTCGTTGGTAACTTGCATACTGCTTCTCTTCTCATGGATGTGAATTTTGTGCTGTTGTCTTTACATTATCTATGTTGTGCAGGGCCTGCCATTTGGCTAAGCAAGCATTTGATGAAGCCATAGCAGAACTTGATAGCCTCAATGAAGAATCCTACAAAGACAGCACCCTTATCATGCAACTTCTGAGGGATAACCTAACATTGTGGACATCTGATCTGCCAGAGGAGGGAGGTAACTTTACAATTACCCTCTCTCCCCTGAGCAGTGAGCTCCTTGATCCTTAAAAATTTTCTTTAGAGAAATTCAAAGTATTAGGGGTTACTTTTAGGCTTATGATCGATAGCTCGTTTTCTTCCAATGAAGAACCTTTCTCTCTTTCTTTTCTGGATCCATGAGGCATGGAGTATTTTTAATTTTCTTTTTCTGTGAAGGAAGTTTGTAAGAGGCGCTAGTCAAAGAAAAAAATAACTGAAGTTGATGGTCTACTTTAAAATCTGAATTTTGGGTCAGACAGAATTCTGACGGATTTGGTTAGGGTTTACTTTATGATGAAATGAAATCTTTGTGGCGGGAATTGCTTTTTTCAGTGGTGTTTGCGTATTGCTTCCTCTGATTGATAAATTTTATTTTGGGGCTAACAATGAGAGTTCCATCATATTGTTATATGGAAGCTAAGAATTTGTCAGGCATTTGGACCTTGATCAATTTATATGACAAAATGGAATGACTCTAGCCTGCATGATGAATTAAGATTAATTCTTTCTTTATCAATCAGTCACCATAATCATTCATACATTTTTGATAATTACAACTTTGCAGGTGAGCAACCTAAAACTGATGAACTTAAAGCCGAGGTAAGAAGTTTGTGATTTTGACGTCTTCATTTGTATGCATGTACCTACAATTGGATATCTCCTTTAGCTGCTCTGATTGGTGATGTTGTTGGTAAAAGCAAAAGATTATAGTTACAGAGGGATCCTGTTTACAGTTGTAATGTCATTGAATCATATGAATGATAAATTAATGATTTTGATATCATATATTTCATTTTATGCATTGTACAATACAGAATGCAATGAAGGATTAGGAGTATATACTGCAACTCCTTGGACACCTTATTGAGACTGATCACAGCCTTCTTTTTATCAGTATCATAGTATCAGTTGCAATACTGATGATTAGGTAGTCCAGTCTTTTGAGGTTTAAGAAGCACACTTGATGGTGCTTTTGTTTCAATCAGCTTGTTATTGCTTTGGTTAAAATGTTTCTCGTTTGTCATAGTGGTTAAAGTGCATAGTTGAAAGATCTGTTATACAGTAACAGCGAAATTAACCAAACCCTTCATTTTAGGGAAAAGACCAAACCAAGTGCATCTTAGATATGCACACAGAAAAGGGAAATGCTTTACGAGATAGTAATTTAAAAAAATAGTTCTACGAAATGCAGTTGCACTGATGGTCTTCACTTCCGAAATTGGTTTTGAAAACTTTGAAGTTAATGTTATTTGTTTGGCCTAGCTTTGCAAAATTTTACTTATTGCAGATGCTGCTCGTCCAGCAGATCTTATCTACTTATGCACTAACCAATTGTGCCTATTTATTTTCCAGAATTAGCTGGGGTAGAAGGGAGTGGTTTTCTGAGACTGCTTTCAGCAAGAGGAAGGGAAAATTATGATGCATTACCCTTTTAGTAGATGTGTGTGGAGTGGTGGACCATTGGCTTCATGGCTTGTGTCCATATATGATCAATAGATGGTTGCAGACAGTTTGTGATTTCTATTTAAACCTAGTTGGATTTTACTACTCTTGAACCATTGCTGTCGTCTTTAGAATATATAGATTCAATTGGCTTTAGACTTGGCCATGCGAACTTTCATATACTGATTGGTGTTGCATTTGATCTTGTAATATGCCATTTCTCTTTAATATTTATCCAATTTGCAAATTCACTATTGTTTGTAGTCATGTACTTGTTGGGCAGATTTTTGCGTCAGTGCATGGCTAGTTTGTTTTATGGATGGTTTATCTTTTATAAATGCAGAGGCAGCTTGTTGGCCATTTTTGCTTCCCCTTCAGTAAATGTAATTTGTAATAGAAATCCGGTGGCTAATGCCTGTGTTGGCCGCAAGACTTAATCTGAAACCTTATACAACAGATAAACATGCAGTCATAAAGTCACGGGGAACATTGCTGTGCTTCCAGTTTCCAGCGAACATCCTGTCTCAAGTGAAAGAATCAGAAAACGATACAACTTCCCCATCTTTCATTTTAATCCCCTACTACCATTAGCTCATTGAGGACGAATCGTATCAATAGCATAGTTAATTACCTGTGGTATACATACTACACTTTTATATATTTCATCAATTGATTACCAACAATTTTAAGTAGAGAAAATGTTGATATGATTATATTAATGACATTATAATCAAAAGATGAAATGTAGCCAACACAGGGGGGCCAGAAGATGCAAAATTAGGAGCAAATAATCTGAGAAACCCCAAGGTTGGAAAATCAAATGATATGTGCCTCCAGAACAAAGCCGTCAAGAAATCGATCATTAAGATCTCATACCTTGCAGCCGAAAGGGGAGGCAAGGCAACAATCGCCATTTCAAAAGAGCTATTTGTTTGATCCAAAAGAACACAAAACACCCACACAACAATCCCCAATTTAATAATATACACCATCAGCCGACGCAACCGAAGATCTAACCAGAATGCTAAAAAGACGAAAGAGCACGAAATAGTTCCGAGTCATCTCTCCTCGCTCAAACCATTCCTTTGATACATGAATATATATAGGGAGAACTAGGAAACTAAACAAACCCTAGCTGGCCTAATCGTGTCTGTCTTTGATAGTTTGGGCCTGGGTTTGTCTGTACTACTATAGTAGTAGACTTTTTTTGTACTTTGACAGTAGATTCGGCCTGCTTGTTAGTTGTTAGAGGAGCAATTTGGCTTTATTGTTGTAATCAAACATGAATTTTGTGATTTTGTGATTTAAAATAACAAAACATAATTTTCGTCTGGATTATATTTCATTAAAAATTATATATAACTAAAACAGGATTAATTAAATAAATAAATTTTCAGTTATATATAACTAAAACAAGATTAATTAAATAAATAATTTTTCAGTTCTATATGTACTGAGCGAGCAGGTTATTATTAAATTCATGTCGTACCTCTATTCTATATAATTATCGGAAGTAACATTTCTACTTGATAGGAATAAAGCTGCGTACTATTAGAACTCTTCAAACGTCATGCGTTAGCGAAATTTCAATTGAGTGTTAGTGATTACGACTTCTATTTTGTATAATTATTCTATAAAAGTGTTAAATATATTATTTAACTTATAATGTAAAAACATATATCACTTATTGAAAGATCATTTAATAAGGTGGTAATTTTTGGAGTCTCGAACCAAATATTTTGATGAAAGAATCCAAGTTTTGTTTGCCGAGAATAGGCCAAGTGTCCAGTCATGTTGGTATATATGTATGACTGAACTTTAGCTCAAATGAAATGGAATAAGAAGTAACAGCAAATAAATTGATTTATATTAAGACTCTTCTAGTCCAACTTTTGACCTTTACATCTCCTTTAGACTGCAGAACAGAAAATGGTAAGCTGACAAAAGCCCAATGACTTTCATGTTTCAACTGACAAAGTTGGCTTCAGACGATAATTTTGTTTGGTATAAATCCATAACACCATTTAGAAACATAAAGTGAAATTACGACTGACTCATAATCACCTTTGTACCTCCCGCTTGCCTCATAATTCAAGAAACCAAAAGAGAGTCTATATATCGCATATTTGCAACAGGAACTTTTACTGGAAGATCTGCTTTAAAACCAAATGCTAAGGAGACAAGATACAGGATTGAGCTTCCATATACTACAAACCGGGTATTTCTTGAATCCAGGTAAACAACTTCTGCTCAAAACAGTGGCACAATAGAAGGCAATGTATGTCAGATTTCTAACGTGATCCCACAAAGAAATCAAGCTATATCAAACACTGAAATCTAATGAATAGAATAAATTTACAAAAGGCAGAAGAACCCTGCCATGGTTCTCTGAATTCGTTGGCAGAACCTGATGATTGCAGAGGAGAGATAGGGAATATGCCAATCATGTATGGATAGATATTGTTTTTTATTGTCGAATGCATACGTTGGAAAGCAGGTATGTGTAGGGGCTCCAGGAGAACAATTGTGTTGAAGAGATTTTATGCCCTAAATCTAACTACAACACAAGATATGTCATCTTTACTGTCTTTTCTTAATGCCTCCGCTATTAGCTGCTTAGCTGCTTTCATTGGGTCTTTAATCCTTCTTGCAATATCAACAGCCTCTTGGTTCGGCATCACCTGTATCGTTCAAGACGAAGGAAAGAGTAAATAATCCATGTGGCATTCCCTAATACAAGCACAACCTATCAAAGGAGCAGTATTTAGAACCGACTGTGTGTCAAGAGAAAAAGAAATTAAAATTCAGATAACCTTCCAAAGGCCATCACTTGCAAGGATCAAAATATCTGTATTTTCATCTATATCTGTTACTTGAATGTCGGGATCAGACCGTAAATGTGACTTGAGGCTCTTGTCCCCAAAAGCACGAGATACAGCCAACTGCCCATTCACTCTGGGGACATCTCCTGGATAAATATTTGCAAGAGAAATCTAATCAATAGTATGCTACATTCAGCCCATGTTCCAAAAAAATGTAGCAAAGCAGTATCGAACAATTAAAACATCAAGTTAGCCTACATCATGCATATGGAATCCTTAAGCTACCATCTATATTCAAGAGATGTTAAATAGTCTTTTTCTTTCAGTTCAATGTAATAAATAGTCATGAACTTGAGAAGTCCGCAAGCTACCATGCGTTGATACATACCAATGGTCCTCAATTCTATGAAACCCAAATAATCCCCAATCAGTCTCGTGTGTCTACCATTTCACCACCAATTCCCAACATTGAATTGAAACAAAATTTCAATACTAGATATTTTATTTAGGTAATCACCTTACACTTCCATTGAAACTAAATGTGAACCAGACTAGACAAACTAAATCACATTTCATCGACTGAATGGAACAAGAGCTACTTGTTAAGCAAACATGCTTGATTCCAGAAGCTGAAACTTTTCCTTCCGGATGTGATGCACATTGATTTCTGGGTATAATGGTAAACAGGTTTTACTCACAAACAGTACGAACAGAACTTCACTTTAGCCATTGATCTAGACTAGCTGTACACAAAGAATTCAAAATGTACAGGATAACATTGTCAACGTAAAAGATGAACAAAGAATCAGGATATAGGGAAATAAGACTGTTAAACAACAGCTGATAAAAAGTGAACCTAGGATTCACAATATCCATGAAAGCTCCAATTTCATGACAACACATGCTCTTTGTTAGAGCAGCAGATAAAAATAATATTGGCAGCCATCCATCTCAATAAGCTAACAACCTGGCATGTTTGAGACAAACCCTCCTTTGTTCTCTATGCTACCTCTTTCAGTGTTTGGTTCATGATCTGTCGTCATTTGTCTTGCTTTCCCCCCTCTTGAAAGAACTGCTCTTGAATCTCCCACGTTAGCTACCCACAATCTTCCATTTATCAAAATTGCAGTCACCGCTGTTGACCCACCCCGCCCCAAATCAGAACTATGAGAGAGAATAGCCTGATCTGTCCTTTCATAGGCTTTCAATATAGACCTGCTAGGGTCCACCCAAAACTCTTCCTAAAATGGTCAGTAGTAAAATGTTAGATTTTGTAACAAATCAGCTCCTAAATAGACAGTAAGAAAATGTTAAGCTGTCCGAGAAGTATCCACACCTCTTTTAAGATATTGGCAAACAAATGCTTTTGTAGGTATGCGGGTACACCATCTCCCAAATGACCGTCATAAATAGCAAAAAGTCCCAATTCTTGTGCATGCTCCTGCACGAACTTAGCAACATAATAATCCTCCATTGGGTGATTGGCTTTTCCTTTTACTAAGCAGTAACCATACTTGACATAACCATCGCGGCTTTTTCCCCTACCAGCGCTAGATGATGAACGTCCTCCCACAAGCTACATGTGAGAGAAATCAAATTGAATCTAAATCTGACATGCTTCAAAAGAAGCTAGCAAAATAAATTCCAAGTTTCTAAAAGTACCAAGATGAGGCAGAGGAATGGCATTACAGCAGAAAACAAAATGTAGAATAGTTCCACGTACCACATAAGAGAAGCATGAGTAGTTATTAGTATACACTGGCTAAACAGATAAACCAAACCACAGACCATGCTTTATTCATACATTTTTATGGGCAAGGAAGTGTAGAATTAAATCACAAGAAAATAGGTATCATAAACACACACCTCAATTCATAAAACCTGGTATTAGTACTTCAATTGCGATAATGCAAATTTGCATATTCTTGAAATTCTATAAACCAGATTTATGGAGAAGCTACATAAACCTTCGAAAGCAGCCAAATAAAACAAAATAACCCAAGACGATGACTTTTAAACTTCCCATCCATCCCTTTTCAACATATAGCCTTAGTGTGTATTATCGATACCTAATATACTAGAATCAACCCAAAAAAACCATATAAGTGGTGTTATATGTATCTAACAAGAATCAAGGCCAGAATTGTGCAGAATTCTCATAAGAAAGTGAGAATAAAATTAAAAAATAACAAAACTTCTCAGAGACTATGCATAATAGAACCAAACTTCAGATTAGCACCATGCTTCTGAATCATTTTAACAGCCCATTTAGGAAGCACGCCTGTAGGCCAATAAAATTAAAAATAGAGGATCACAAACATCACTATAATATTGAAGATGATTAAGATCGTTACCTCAGAGTAGAAAGTATAAAAACAGCAAAACTTATCCATATCAGAAAACTATGTACACAACCTCCACCTCCTTTAAACTAAATCCCCACCATCCACCTCCAGTATCCACTTCCAATCCCAATCCAAAGAAAATCCACCGCTAGGACGCTAGAATCTGCAACATCAAAATGCAAAGGTGATCACAAACTAAGAGACGAAGCGTACAGAAACCGCACCTACCCAAATAAGCAAACCTAAAACCCCAAGCAGTTAGAAAGAGAAACAAAAAACTAAATATACGAATTGGGTATTTGTCAATTACCTCGAAACAATCCAATTAAGAGATGAAAAAGGTTAGATTGCCGGTAAAGAGCTGTTTCTTCTTCAATCAGTAGTTTGCCCAAGTTATGGCATAAACAAACAATGATAAGATAACCAAAAGAAAGCAGAAGACAACACTTCAAGTTTTATTCCTTTTTACCCAAAAGAAAAGAAAAAGAAGATATGACTTCTATAATTGGCTGATAAAAAATTGCTAGTTAGTGGAAGCGTATAGGATGGATGTTGGAACTGGTTTGAGGAGTCTTTGGAAAGAGAAAGGAAGAAGCTTTGTGTTTGTATATAATAACAATACACAAGACAAAAGCAAAAAGCTAACTTTAAAGCAGACTTTCTTCGTGTTGACTTTGCTGCAGTCTGTTCCCTTCCTTCTTGGTTTTGCCCCTCCTTACAAATTCATTTACAGTTTCGCTTTCGCCAGTCACAAAAGCCATTGCTTTCTCATAATTATTTTTCATACTTTTTAGTTTGTTTTTTTTTAATTAATCAAAACTAGTGGTGCGTTTAAGAAAACAATTTCTTCATGTTGGTAAATTTTTAAACAAAAAACTACATTACCATCCTAATTTTCCAAATCTTTCACTACCCTATCCCTGAATTTATCAAAATGCATGCTTTGGTTGGCCACAACCTAGCAAATTTTGATGACCAGGAGGGGAGGAAACAGAACAGATACTTTATGTTTGTGAAGCTTATCTCACTTTTAGATTATTTATTATATATTTTATTACTTTTTTTAAGCAATTAATAAAATTATTTTTTTATCACCATAAAATTATAGGCCAATTCATGTAAAATAAAAAAATGTATATTACCATCCTCCCAAAATTCTTGCAATGCTGTATTATTGACGTTGTTGTAACGTTAAGGAATAGACATTTGGCGTTATAAAGACTTGATAGTGTAGCCCATGTGAAGTACTGGTACAGCTACAAGTGAATTGTACTTCTCCTGTATAGACCCGAGAAATTTCTTAGCAGCCTCCTAGTCCCGTTGGGGTTGGACCATCATGTAATGCAATTTAATTTATTTATTCACACGTTTACGTAAATTTTACATAAGCATATAAATAAAATTTAATAAAAATAAAATAAAAACGGATTATTCGAAAGATCTAATTCTTGTCCATCACATCAAATCATATTTTACTTTAAGTTTACTTTAATTACGGCTTTTTTTTTTTGTCAGAAACGAACAGCAAGTACTTAGTAAGAGTTTAAAACAAGCATTTTAAATATGTTCCATGGAAGAGCTTACTGGTGTAGCTTAGCTAGTGATCCCAGCAATTATGCAGTATTTAGTCCACAACAAACTCCTAGTGATTTTCTGTAACTAAACTTAATTCCAGCGATTGAAGAATGGGTTCTCTAAATGATTCCAAGTCACGCGATACCTAAACTAAAAAGAAAAGGCAACGAATTGTCAACTCTGCTGAACAAAACAGACAACTTGACTTGGTCTAAGTATTTGACCGTATTAGGATTGGGAAACGTCATAGATCAACCTGCTCGGAGATGAAAAGGTATTTTTCTTCTATTATCAAAGAAGCCTTCGCAATAGAAATAGTCCACATAATATTTATCTGAATATACATTCGTTGCATCAATTCGTTATCGGTTTTACATACCAAGTATATACATATACTCAATTTTGTAAAATAATATAACATGAACGCTATTTTATATTGATAAGGCTTTCAATAAATAAAATATTCCTCCGGCAGTTTACTTCATCTGCTGGCGGAATGTTAGTTGTTCCTTGCAAGTTAATCGAAAACTAGCGTGTGATAACAGGCACTTGGAGGAATTGTTTGCAATTCCAACTTGTAAAAGTAATGCCTGAACTAAACATTTATACTATGTCTCATGTTTTTCAAACCACATAACTTGCTTACTTTATCACCCTACTTGATCACCAGAACAAGCCGCAAAGGCTTATAGTGTGAGCCAGTTTTTTTTTTTAAAAATTAAAATAATTTTTACTATGGTTGAAACTAGATTTACATGACAAGGAGTTCAAGGCCCTAAGCCTACTGTTAGACCCCTAAGTTTGAGATAGTGGAATCGTGCGGACATTGGCGAGCCTTGACCAGTATTCGACATGTGAAACAATGGAACAAAGTAAAGACTTGTGAGGAGGCAAGGATGAGAATGGGCAATGTTAAGGGTTGGCATGCATTGGTGCGCATTGGTAGAAATCTTCGACGAGATGTAAGATTCGGATGCGAGACCAAAAGAAGGCTTGAGACGGACTTCAAATGGAAGGTTAGCTGGATCACATGCATGATGGGAATATGCGAGAATTGCAAGGTTACTTAACAAGTAGATCAAGCATGGTGCGAGTTTTAGGAGAGTTTCGGACCTTGTACGAGCTGACTTGGCTAAGGCTAAGTTCTTGATGGACTAAGGACTTAGTGTGTGCTCAAATGGACAGACCATGGCTAATGAAATTGGCATGAGTAAGCATTGGATCGGATCAGTGTGCTATTGGCTTGGATGACTCATCATCAACAGATAAAGATGAGAAGATTTTGAATGATGTGGCAGATAAGATCACAGTAGATGTACATCAACTTTAAGAGATAAAGATCATGTAAAAGGATCATCTGAAGATAGAGGAGATCTTCGTGGATATAGATAATCATTCCTAGATAATAAAATCTTTTATCTTATTATTGTAATGTAGCTTAATCCTATTAGATAGAGTTATAATTGGATGAGGATGTCATCTATTGGTTAGTTTGATGTAATATGATAAGGATAAGATAGGATAAGATCATGATCTTAACTAGTAGAGTTCTATTAAGATTCTAACTTGGCATCTCTTGTCATATAGAGATGTCTATAAATAGCTCATTTGAGTCTTGCTCTCAGAAAAAAAGAAAAGAGTGTTGTGAGACACAGAGATTGAGAGAGTATTCTTTTGTATACTTTGAGGAAAGTAATGAAGGATGGCTTTTAGCTGTATCTCTTTCTTGTTCTTGTTGTTGCCTTTACTATTCTAGTGCTTCCGTAATTTTCTTGCGAGTGTGAGAGTTAAACACTGCGAGGGTTATGAGGTGTTTGAGAACTTGATAGTTGGATGATGATCACGTGGGAAGGTTGAGTCTTGCTTAGAAGGACCTAAGTAAGATTGTCGTGCAAAGGAGTAGGCACTTCTTGCGGATAAGTTCAGTGCTGAAGGAAAACCTTTGTAACAGTTGGTATCAGAGTCTAAGTTCGATATGGCGGGAGGCAGCAATTTGACGGAACATGTCAATTGAGTGGAGGCACTCATTGGGTTGATTCCTCAAGGGGAGGAAGATGTGACTTCTGACAACACTCGATTCGAGATGTTGGAGGCGCGAATCCAACATTTGCAGAATCAAATCGTAGAGCTGATGAAGGCACAGGAGGATTCTAGATTCGAGATTGCGATCCTAAGGCATGCCGTTGCAACGCAGGATGTTGGGAGTACTGAAAACACTTTGGTGAAGGTGCGAAAGCCACAAGTTTTCGACAACAAACAGAGTGCTAAGGAGCTCGAAATTTTTTTGTGGGATATAGAGCAATACTTTGCAGTGGCAAAGGTTTCCAACTTGGAAAAGGTGTCTATCACGACTATATATTTGGTGGAAGATGCAAAGTTATGGTGGAGAACGAGAACCTCCAACGACATTAGTGCGGGGAGACCTCCCATTAATACTAGGGAGAAGATGAAAAAGGAGTTAAGAGATCATTTCCTCCCCAACAACACTTCATAGCTCACGAGGGAAGCTTTGAAATGTGAGGAAATTCACATCTTTGAAGTTGGACGTGTGGAACATGTCGGAGGAGGACAAGTTGTTCAACTTCATAGGCGGCATGCAAGGTTGGGCACAAATGAAGCTTCGGAGGTAGAATGTGAAAGACCTTCCAAGCGCGATAGCGATTGCGCGGATGCCTTGGTGGATCTCTAAATGCTACTACTGATTCGAACTAGCTATGAGGGCCAAAAGAATGGTGGGATGTGGAATGGCTCAGAGAAAGGCAAAGAGAAGGTAGGCGAATCTTCTCAAGGCAAGAAACAAACAAAACGAGATATTGCTTGTTTCATTTGTGAAGGGCCATATTTTGCTCGAGAATGCTCAAGACAAAAGGCTAGTGAGGAACAAGTAAATTCCATGGTTGCGAAGGATCAAGGAGAGGGAGAGGAGGACTCGACGAAAGAAGTCTACCTCAACAGTTTTTTTGTGTTGGGTGTAATGGGCCTTGTAAAGGAGCGTTCGAACAAAAGCAAGGAGACACTCGATGGAGAGGGAACATGGTATATGAGAGATATGTGCCAATAGCTAAGGGGTCTTCAAGGAAACCACACTTGGAGGAGTGTCCACATATTATTTTGATGAAGGCGTTGATTTCTTCTAGTGGGGGTGGTTTATTAGACTCCTAAGTTCGTGATAGCGAAATCGTGCGGGTATTGATGAGCCTTGACCAGTGTTCGACATGCGGAACAATGGAACAAGGCAAAGACTTGCGAGGAGGCAAGGACGAGAAGGGGCAATGTCAAGCGTTGGCATGCATTGATGCATATTGGCAGAAATCTTCAATGAGATGCAAGATTCAAATGCGAGACCAAAAAAAGGCTTGAGATGGACTTCGAATGGAAGGTTAGCTGGATCACACACATAACAGGAATATACGAGAATTCCAAGGTTACTTAGCAAATAGATCAAGCATAGTGTGAGTTTTGGGAGAGTTTCGGACCTTGTACGAGTTGACTTGGCTAAGGCTAAGTTCTTAATGGACTAAGGACTTAGTGTGGCTCAAGTGGACGGATCATGGCTAACGGAGTTGGCATGGGTAAGCATTGGATCGGACCAGTGTGCTATTAGCTTAGATGACTCGTCATCAACGGATAGAGATGAGGAGATCTTGGATGATGTGGCGGATAAAATCACAGTGGATGTACATTAGCTTTAAGAGATAAAGATCATGTATAAGGATCATCTAAAGATAGAAGAGATTTTCGTGGATATAGATAATCATTCTTAGATAATGTAATCTTTTATCTTATTATTGTGATGTAGTTTAATCATATTAGATAGAGTCCTAATTGGATGGAGATGTGATCTATTGTTTAGTTTGATGTAATCTGATAAGGATAAGATAGGATAAGATCGTGATCTTAGCTAGTAGATATCTATTAAGATTCTAACTTGGCATCTTTTGTCATTTAGAGGTGCCTATAAATAGCTCATTTTAGCCTTGCTCTCAGAAAAAAAGAGGAGAGTGTTGTGAGACACAAAGATTTAGTTAGTATTCCTTTGTATACTTTGAGGGAAGTAATGAAGTTTGGCTTTTAGCTGTATCTCTTTCTTGTTCTTGTTATTGCCTTTACTATTTTAGTGCTTCCGTAATTTTCTTGTGAGTGTGAGAGTTAAACACTGTGAGGGTCGTGAGGTTTTTGAGAACTCGATAGTTGGTCGACAATCACGTGGGAAGACTGAGTCTTGCTTAGAAGGACCTAAGTAAGATTACCGTGCAAATGAGTAGGCGCGTCTTGTGGATAAGTTCAGTGTTGAAGAAAAACCTGTGTAACACCTGCCATCATATTACAAATGATCAAAACAACTCCATAAGGAAGGAAATATATCTACCTAGAAGATAGACCACAAACAAAACCATTAAGGACACCACTTATACTTCATGGCCATGAAAAATGGCAAGATACAGTGCTTTGTTAACCCCCTATTGTTGGTATTTAGGATTTTTCTTTCTCTTCCTTGCTGATTTTTTTTTGCAGTTTTGAACTGCACATAAAAATCTCTTGGAATGTCAGAAACTTAGGTTGTAGCTGATGGAAAATCACAGTCCTCTGCTGCCAAGTCTGAATTGCTTTCTCGAGGGGAGCCTATTGTCACATAAGCAGACAAATTACAATCTAATGTCAAAACGTGCTCTACCCTAAGATGTACTGCAATCTGAGAGATGATAATCTCATACCCCGACTTGGCACACAGTTATCATTGAAATTTACCATTGTTTGTTTTTTAGACTCCAGACTAGCTTTAGAGGTTTCATTTTGCCTAATAGTTGCTACTGGAATTAATATGTTGGCCCAATTCATTTGGCATTGATCCAAATATTGTGAGTTGAAGTGTTCCATGCCAGTATCTAGATGCTCCACATTGTCTACTATAGAGTTGTCCAAAGCTGACTGTTTTGGCACTATGTTGGCAATCTCAATCTGTTGAGCAATGTCCACAACCCTCTCGATTCTTGGTTCCTCTATAAAAACCCTAACTGTTTTACTTTGCATTACATCAACAGTACTATGATTTGTTGATTGTTCCTTCTTAGAACTAAGATTACCCTTATTTTGGCTGTCAACCACTTCAGGATGCTCCCTTGTGTCCCTCTCGGTTAGAGGAATTTGGGTAGTCTACTCATGAATCTTCCTCTGAACTGTAGTGCTAGCTTCAACTTTGACTGTTGATTGTTCAATTCCCATTAACTTGTCTTGCCAACCTGTTTTATACCTCTTCCCAGTTGGAACCCATTTCTTACCATTGTGTAGCTTCCAAGGATAGGATGGTGCGAGCCAGATTTGCCATCAACTAACGTGGGGTTTATGGAGCGAAATTTTTTTGATAATGCTTTGTTGATAATTTTCGTGTGAATAGAATTATTTAGAAAATAGATAGTAAAATAGAAACGATAAAAGAAAGAAAAATTGAATTTTCATAAAATTTAATAAAAATTGATGAAATATCTTTTCATTTTAACAATGTGTATATAAGTGCTTGTTCTCTCAATTATTATTTTATCCTAAACTTTTAGTGTGAATTAACTTTTAGTATTTTTTGGATAATATGAAAGAAGATGAGAGTAAGGATGACAATGGGTCGAGACGGGCTTGACTGGGCTAGGGGTAGCTAGGCCCAACTTATTATTTTTAAAATTTTTTTTTCAAAACAACGTCGTTTTGTGTTTTCAGTTAGGCAGTTAATGCTCAAGGTCTGGTCAACTCGGGCTTGCCCAGTTGCTTTCAGATGGGCTGTGCTGAGCCTGAACCCAATTGCTAAGCCTAGATGCGAGGCTATTATGAGGATGATTGATATATTGAATTAATGTATGCTTGAGGACAAGAATGAGTCCGATGTGGGAGAATTTGATAAGATGTAATTTGGTAATGTTAATTGGAATTATCTCTTTTGTTTTAACTATATTTTAGTGCTTAAACGAGAAATTTAATATTTTTTTATTTTAGGTGATAATAAGTGAATATTGCTTTAAATTAGAGCATTATTGGTCAAAATTACGAATTTTAAAAAAAGTGGATAAATTACTATAGTGGATAAGGGCAGATCACGCCTAATTTCAAATTTACTCTAAGAGTTTGAATACAATTAGGAAACTTATTTCCATCTCTATTAAGATTTAGATTTGTTTTAGATAATAATTTTTGCAGGATAAAAGGAGGCTAGGTTTTGAGTATAAAAAGAACATAAAAACACATATAACAACTTCTCCACATCATTCTCTTTTGTTTCTTTGTAGTTTTCTCTTGCTCTTCCAGCTTCTTTTCTATTTTTAGTGATGGAACAAAAGTCATGTGTGGCTAAATCCAAATATTATGACAAAGGGATTCAAAATTCTAATAGTAATCTTGTGAGTTTTTGTTCTAAACTTATATTCATGTTTTAATTCAAGTATTTCTCATTTTGTGTTCTTATATTTCGTAAATAGTTAATATTGATTGATTTGACAAATTAATTTGAAGTTGATTATTCTAATAACTATCTATGAATTCAATGATTTGTAATTATCCTAAAAGATTGGTACAAGTAGCAAATAGGTTAATATGGAGTTGTATATTTAACTTATGGAAAAAAAACTAAATTGAATAGTTGTTGCTATCTCAATTATTTAATTTAAGATTTAATCTTTTCACCATGTTTATTGTTATCATTTAATTGATATGAAATGTTATCATACTCATCAATTGATGGTAAGTTTTGGTTTGAATACTGAGTTTGAACCAATTAAGTTAGGAAAATTTGAGACTTATTATGACTATCCTAATATATTTCCAATTAATTCTTGAATTATGAAAATTATTCTTTTTAAAATAATGATTAATGTTATTAAATGAAATCTTTCCTTTAAATCAAAGTTAAGTACTCTTAAATTTTTCATTTTTGCATTTGGTTGATTTATTTCGACTCCTGATTAATTTTAGTTAATTAGTTAATTAATCATAAACTCCCATTTTGTTTTTGTTAATTGAAATTAAGAAACTAGTTTTTAGTTTTCTTGGAATTCGACCTCGTTCTACAAATACTACAAGAGTTTAGAAAATCAAAATTAATTTTGAAGACTTTGACAACCGGTCATCTACTTTGTGTAAATTTGCTTTAACATGAAGAGAAGTTGCCTTAATATTCATATGCTCTAAATGCATATCTAAACTTGATACTAATGTCATCAAAATCTTGATGGAAGCATGACAAACCACTGGGGAGATAATTCATCACAATCAATTCTTTTCCATTATGCGCACTCTTTTACAACCTAAGCATTAAACTTTTTCTCTTCTTGTTATGTTACTACTAACTTGCTATTATATATCCACTTACATCTTATAGGCTTTTTTAATTCGAAAAGCTGCACTAGTTTCTATGTCCAATTCTTGTTCAAAGACTCCATTTTTTCTACTGTGGCACTCATTCATCTGTCCTTCTCCTGATTATTCCTTGCCTCTTGAAAGGTAATTGGTTTTCTATTACCTGTGATAAGTGCAAAGTATATCAAATCTCCCCGATCATATCTATTTAGTGGCCGAATGGTATATTTTGTTCTTTCTATGACTATATTATACTGACGTTTTGCTCATAAAATTTATCTATCTTTCGAATAAAATTTTTTAGCATCTTTCAAGTTTGCTCTGGGTTGCCCTAATTCCCTTTATACCTTCTTCGAACTGTTCTCTGCTAATCTTGACACATTTCATACATATGCTTGCTTCAATATATGTTGCTCATCAAATGTTCCATTTATTAATAACGATTTTCTTTTGTACTTAGTTCTAAAACTTGTATCTTTTCACACTTTAGGGTAGCCAATAAAGAGTCACTTCTTCTAATTCTCATTACTGGAAATATGCCCATAAGCAAGACATCAAAGGTTTTCAACCCAGACAAATTTACCTTACTTTTATCCAAACTTCCTCTGCCACTCTTATGTCTAGTGAAGTTTATGATGCTCTATTGACGAGGTAACACATCATACTGCTTCCCTCAAAAAAATTTTAGGAGTCCTTCATTAAACCTTAAACACCTAGCTCTTTTAGTTGCAGATCTATTCATCCTCTCTAAAATATTGTTTTATTGAGATGTTTTTAAAACTGTGTAGTATCTCTGAATCTTATGCTCCTAATATAATTTCGGAAATTATGGGCTAGTGTAAATACCATTATCTAATCTTAGATACTCGAATTTTTTCCTATCTAATTCTTTATTTTAGCCTTCCATGCCATAAACTTTGCAAACAATTTAAAATTTTACTTTATAAGGTATACCCAAAATTTCTTTAAAATTTTATTAATGATTGTGATAAAGTCCTAAGATCCACTCAATGATAACTCTACCTATACGTTAGTATATACATAGTCTGAAATTCTTTTAGTTTTGTGCTCACTCATCTTGAATGTCACTTTAGACTATTTACCAAGTACATAAAACTTATAGAAATAGGATTTGTACTTTATAGTATTTGACACCCTTTATTAGGTTCCTATTATAAAGTTTCGTCATCTTTTGTTCACTGAGATGGCCCAACCATATATCATAACACGATGCTATCATCATTTGACTCTACTGTAGCAATATATCCACTTGCAACTATGCTCTCCTTCAGTTTGTAGATGTTCTCTACTAATCTTGATCCTTTCATCACATTTAATGCACACTTTACCATCTTATTATCTTTGTCAATATTACACAAAAATCGTTTACATGTAAAGAGTTCAAAGAAATAAGTTTTTTCCTTAAACTTGGTACATATCAAACATCATACAACTTTCTAATAGTACCCTCACACATCTTGATCATAATTTGTTATATTTTGAAAATTTGTAAGCTTTATTATCTCTCAATTCGACAGTATTAAAATGGCCTAAACTATATCATATAAGCCAAATTTTTTACGTGTTATATTAAGTGAGTGTATCGTATCTAATATCTATAATTCTTAAAGTTGGTTGGTTTGAAATGTATAATATATATTTATGCTACAATTTGAGTCTTCACTTTGCACTGTATTAACAAACCTTGATGAATCATCAAATTTCCTTTTTTCATCATACATCTCTTTATTTAGATAACCCCTTCTGATATCTTGTTTATTCATACTTGTAGCACCAAATTGTCTTTATACCCTTGAATTAGATTTAGAACTCCTCTTAGATGAGCCATTCGTACTCTACTTCCTTTTATGATTTTGGTTTTCCTTTATACATAAATCATTAGTATTTAGTTTCTTTCAGTTGTGAGCTAACAATGCAATGGTGATAAGTCTCCAAACCAACTTTCTCTTTACTCAATGTGATCATGATTACCAATTATTCATAAGAAAAATGTAAGGAATAAAGAAAATTCATTGCTTTATCCTCATTAAGAATAGTCACCTAAAGTCTTAACAAGTTATTAACCTTTTGGTTGAATGGATGGATATATTGTTCCACATATGTTCCTTCCTTTATCTTTAGTTTATATAGTTTATGCTTCAAATATAACTTGTTTGTGAAAGACTTTGACATTTATCAACTCTCTTTTCTTTCTATACCTCTATAGGGGATGCAATCTCCATGACATGGTACATGAACTTGTCCACAACATAAAGTTATATGGTTCCAACTAGTGTGTCTATAAGTTTTCTAAGTCAAGCTCATCAATATCTTTTAGCTTATTCTCCTTCATCTACTTCAACATGCTTTGTTGCGCTAACAAATCCTTCACTCTCTATTCTTATAGTCTAAAATTCATAGTTCTATCTTCAAAATTTACAATTGAAATCGTATTGCTTTAATGATACTTTAATACCATTCATTGAGAAAATAGATAATAAGAATAATGAATACTGAAAAAAAGAAAACAAGAACAAAAGAATACGATGTTCAACTAATTAAGTGTGTCTATATCTTCCGAGGCCAAGAGCGATCAATTCTTTATTGAATAATTATGATGATAGTTATATCAAATTATGTTTATGATGATAAATATTTATATATAAACCATAACTATTAGAATTTTACTCAAATAGCCCTTTTACCAAGTCCAACCTAATTTAACCATTACTCTAGTGGGTCTTAAAATTCTTTTAAAGTTTAAAATTAACCAAAATATGTTTTTAGATAGGCTAACTGTTATACACACAATTATATCTAAGTTATGGTTCTCACTACATAATACTATCTTTGTCACATCTATATCCTCAAACTATGCATTCTCCTATTTTTTTGTATACTAACATATAGTTGAAGACATGATTGTATTCTAAACACTTAATTTTATTATTTCTTATAAACATGACAAGTTCTTTAGCATGGTAGTGGCCTTAACCTCTAATTTTCAAGAAAGAATACACTTTATCCATAACATTGTTTACTCAAGAATTTAATAAAAGCTTATTCTCATCTTAAAACTTTAAAATTATATGCCTATTTATATACATATAAAGAATTTTGCTAGAAAGTCAGGAACCCATTGTACTTCTTTAATTAAGGTATAATAGAGAAAGATTTTACACAACTCCTCATTTTCAAGTTCTACAGGATTATAGAGTGGGGTCACCAATTGTGCCAGTGCATTATACAGTGTTAGTGCTAAACATCATCTGTGATCTACAAAGTCAAGCTTTATTGATTATGTACTGGAACTATATAAGACCCTAAGCTTTTTATGCCAACACCCATTTAAATGTTCTATTAGCTTTTATAATTTATGGTGCATAACTGCCTTATTTCGTTCCAATCCAAGAACATTTTCATGGTGTTTCTCTCTTTTGCTGTAAAAAGAGAGCATTTCACTTTTATGCAATGGTCTGAATAGTGAATTATCTACCTTTTTATTATATGAAAATTGCATAACCTTGTTGAGATTTTTTAAACAAATTAAACATGACTTCTCATCTTCAACAGTAGTGAATGTAAGCGACATTATGGGAAGGAAAACACATGTTTTTTGTTAGTGAACCAAATATAGATTTAAAGCTTATTAAGTCTAGTTTTAAATAGCACAAGTTTTAGGTTCATTAGAGTTTTCTAAAGAAAGTTATAGCTATTTTATTAAATACAGTTAAAATATAATACATGTTGTTTAGAATTATATTATGTAAATTTTTTATTAATAATTGATATTTAAGCCTATAAAAAGACTTGTAATCAGTTTTTATAATATAGAGATAAGAACAGGAAATCCAAAAATAAAAAGTTTTTTCAGTTAACCATTTCATTTCTTCTTCCTCATTTGTGTTAAGGATCCATACTTGTATCTCACTATAGCTTATAACAAAGTGGTATCAGAGCTCTATTAGAATGGTAACCAAAACTAATATCACCTTCCAATACTAACAACTAACTAAAACAAACTATGATCGATGAGTGCTATGCATAAAGGCTATAATTGGGTCTCATGGCTTATGGGACATTATCGAGAAGGGATATAAAGATCTCGCAGACGAGGATACTGCAACCGTGGCTAAACTAGAAGCTTGGCGGTGAACAAAGAAGAGAGATCAAAGTGCACTCTCAATTATTCATCAAGGGCTAGATGATGTCATTTTCGGGAAGATACCCAATGCAACAAGAGCCAAGGATGCATGGGAAATTCTAAAGAATTCCTTAGTCAAAGTTGATAGCGTAAAGAAGGTGTGGCTTCAAACTTTAAAGGTTGAGTTTGAGTTGATTTTAAAGAAGGAGAATGAGTTCATAGTAAAATATTTTACTCGAATATTAGCAGTGGTGAATCAAATGAAGCGGCTTAATAAAAAGAAGGAAGATGCAAGAGTAGTAGAGAAGATTTTGCACTCTCTTTGTAACGCTTCAACATATACCCTAGAGGTATTATAGCATGTCTAGGGTGTATTGAGAAGTGAACATAACAAATTTAAGTGCATCTAAGTATAGTAAGAGATGTAATGGTACTTAATGTGAAAGATATGGATAAATGGATAATTTGTTCATTTTGGCATGGACATAAATACTTAAACATGAAATATGTATGGGAATTTTGATATGTTTGCTTGGATTATGAACATGATATGAGGTAATTGGTAAAGGAAGTATCTCATTTGCTTATGAAATGTTTTTGGTTAAATTGGATGTGTTTTTGCGTTGTTCTTGCATTATAAGATCGAAGTTAGTTGATTTGGGACATGTACTTCGTTGGATGGATAGATTCCACTGAATAGATTTATGTAATTTGGCCATATCTTGGCCTGTAGACCTCAAAATTGGGTAATTCTAATTGGAGATTAAACTAGAGATATAGTACTAAAACTTTGATGAAGGAACTGAAAATTGATTCTGCTTATAAGATTTTTGAATTCTAGTTTGAAATTGAGTTCTGGTTGTTGTCTTTATTTTCAAATAGCCTGTAGTTTTTTTGGGATTAACTCCAGATATGATTAACAAAACTGCATGAAATTTATGCCATCAGAAATTTAAGACATAGCGGAATGGAATTAATTGATAATATTATAGGCTAATGCAAAAAGGAAGAAGAAGGACCAATATGCGATTTTTTCTAAAGTTAACACATGGACCAATTGGAGTAAAGCATGTTTGACCAATAAGAATAAAACTTGAGTGTGTCCAATAGAATTATCACACATGGTCTAATAGAATTGTAACACCTGGTCCAATAGGATTGTAACACGTAGTCCAATAAGATTGTAACACATGGTCCAATAGGTTGTAACATATGGTCCAATAGGATTGTAACATATGTTCCAATGAGATTGAAACACATGTCTAAGACTAGAAAATTCATGAAAAGGCATATAGAGAGGGAAGATGGACGATGCTTGGGGTTTTAACTTTAGATTTTTCTTCTCTCCATTTCAATTTCTTTATCCCATAAATTTTCATTTGGTAAGTCAAACAAAGCCAAAGAGGAAGGGAAGGAAAGGTATTAGAAGAATTACTTTGGCAATTTTAAAGTTTTGGGACTACACTTAGTCTAATTTCTCTTTGTGTGTAATTTTGAATGGGTACAAAGATTCATTTGGATGTGGAATTGTTGCTGGGATGATGCTTTGGTGTTATTTTTATTGGCGCTCAGGTCTCGGTACTTATTACAAAGCTACTTTATGAGAGAATTGGGTAAGGATCATGTACAAAAACCCCTCAGGAAAAGTTCGCCGAGCCAACTGTTGACTTCGTCGTGGCAAACTTTGAAGATCAAGCAAACAGATCACTCGAGAAGAGTTCGTCGCGGCGAAGTCACAGAATCAAGCGAGAGTGCCTCTCGGGAAAGGTTCGCTGCAGCTAAGGTCTGATTTCGCTGCGACGAAACCTTCGAATAGACCCGAACCATCCAACACTAAATGTACATACATCCTTTCAACACAATACAAATTCCATCACTATCAACAATTAACAATCTCAACCAAGAAGATAGATATGTACGTGTACGACAGAAACTTCTTCAAATCTTAATCTCATTACTAAATCAAAATAGAGTTTGAACATATCTTTAGTTACATATCAACAACTACATCAATAATTTAATACAAAATATAAATGGATGCTCATGTTTGATATGCTTATAAAGCTACCCAAAAATAGTCAAACTAACTTAGTTACAAAAGATCTATTTTGGAGTTCGCCCAAATGCCTTGCAAGGATCGCTAATCTTCTCATTCTGCATCTGAGGAGTGAAAAATAATAGGTTGAGCTACACAGCTTAGTGGCTAATACGTTTATGGTCATTGGTAACGAGCCACACAAAATTTAAGCGCACACACACACACACACACTTACATATATATATATATCTCATTTTATCTAGCAATTCAATCATCAACTGTTCTGGCTCAAAACTCATAGTTAAGGAAGTTATCACATAACATATAACATAAGCACTCAAATGCGTATAACATATAACATGTATAATTAACCATCAAACATAATCACTCAAATGCGTATCATACTTGACAAATCAAATGGAAT